>ML794825.1:518510-541483 GCA_009831015.1 Picea engelmannii | reverse complement strand
AATACCTCCTTAGATAGGAGGGAGTGTTGATGTTAAAGTAGTTGCGGGAGGTATGAACCTCCACATGTAACCTTTAACTAGAATGGAATATTATGGAAGCAAGGGAAACCCTAAAAATATGTGTGAAAACCCTATAAGATAAGTTGTCCTAGAAGAATAAATAATATTAGAATATTATCTTCCAAAAAGACAGGTCGGCTCCACAGGAAAAAGATAAACATAAAATATAATTACCAGAAAGTTAGGTCGGCCCAAAAAGAAAATTCATTGGACAAATTAATATAAATAGAGGATGTTTTAGCTCATTTTTACACCTAGTCAGAGCGCAAGTCTTATGGAGACATGGAGTTGCAACTACAAGGAGGAATAAGGTCATATGGTCATCTCTTCATCTCGGTCTCTCTCTAGCACTATCAAGTGATATTCTTGGTGATACTCTTGGTGATGTACTAGCTAAGTATGGCGCAAGTTTGAGAGAGTAGTGCAATTGCAATTGCTGCAGTTGTGTATGGTACTTGTTCTGTGGATATCGAGACTCTCTTTTGCACTACCCTTGGAGAAGGAACGCTCTACTTGTCTTGATTTGTTGCTGCAATTAACAACTAGGGTTTATCTGTTGGTTCTAGTCTAGCTTTCCAGAATAATTTTGTCAAAGGTTAAAGGTGCTCGGGGGTGGATGTGTGCCTATGGTTGGGTGACAATATTGTGATATTGTCTATGGTAAAACAAGAACATAAATTATTTTAACAAATACCTCCCATAGCTACCGTAACATAAAAAATATAGGGACCATTCTTCCTATCCTAGTCACTTCCTGTGACATAGGAAGAATGATTGTCCCAAAAAATGTTGAAAGCCACGCCATGGTCTACAAAGACCATTCTTCTAATCTAAACATATGTCCCAGAAGAATGTCAGTCCTCCCAGATGCTAAAAACCATGCCATGGGCTACACGGACCATTCTTCCCACTCTGTTCACTACTATGAAATCATGAAGAATCACTGTCCCAGACCATTTCCCCCCCTTTGGCCACTACTATGAACTCGGGGAAAATGTTTGTCCGATACCAATCTCCCCACTATGGTCACTATTGTGAACTCAGGGAGACAAACCATTCTACCTATTTGGGAAAATCCCTAGGAGAATAGTTTTCCTAGACCATTCTACCTATCCAGGAAATGCCCCATGAGAATAGTTGTCCATGGTACATCAACAATCTATCAACTTGGACCATTCTCCATAGGGAGAATGTCAGTCGATCAATGATATGTTCTGCCTAACCCATTCTCCACCTAGAGAATGTTTGTCCACCAACACATTGATTATCCATGATGCCATATATTAGCACTCCCTCCCAACCAAGGAAGTCATCTCCTCTCTCTCAACCAAGGGGGGTATCTCCACAAGTCCCAGCTTGTCCCTCAAGTATGTAAACTTTATCTTGGACGTAGGCTTTGTCGAAATATCAATTGTCTTCTCATTGGTTGAGATGTACTGGAGAATCACTTCTCCCTTATGGACTTTATCACAGATAAAATAGTACTTGATATCATGTGCTTCGACATGTGATGGAACACGAGGTTCTCTGAAAGCTTCACACATCTCTGAGTACCACAATATATCACAGTCGAATCCAACACCTGATTAAATAGTCCAAAAATCAGCATACTGAGCCATACTGCTTCCATACAAGCATCACAAGTTGCAATATACTCTACTTCTGCAGTGCTGAGTGAAACATAATTTTGTTTCATGCTATCCCATGATATCATAGCAAAGCCCAAATTGAAACATATACCATAAGTACTCTTTCTATCATTTTCGCTCCCTGCCTGATCTGAATTAGTAAATCCATGCAGTTCTACGTCATTGTTTGAGGCGTATCTCAAACCATAATTTAGTGTCCCACAAAGATATCTCAAAATGTGCTTTGCAACTATCCAATGCTCATGTCTAGGTTCCACCTTGGACTATTTGAATGTGTTCACAACAAACCAAATGTTTGGCCGGGTATTAACCAAATACATCAATGAACCAATCAAATGTCGATACAAGGACGAGTCCACTGGATCAGAGTTAGAGTCTCTCAACTTCTTCAGATCTGTCACCATGGGAGTTGCCATGGATTTGCAATCCATCATTCCAAACTTCTGAAGGATCTTTACAACATACTTCCCTTTCCCTAGGAATATTTCACCACGCTTCTACCATAATTCTAGTCCCAAATAATAATGCATGAGTCCAAGATCCTTCACATTGAATTCAGAGGCTGACTCCCACTTACATTGAATAATGAGAGGCTTTGCACCTATCAAAAACAAATCATCAAAATATAGCATCAATATAACATGTGCATCATTCACAACCTTGTAATAAAGGTTTGGATCAACATAGCTCTTGGAAAATCCAAGTTTCATCAAGTAACTGTCAATTCATGCATACCAAGATCTTGGAGCTTGCTTAAGTCCAAACAAGGCCTTCTTTAATCTGCATACATGGGTTTCTCTCGGGTGTACGTCAAAACCTTGAGGTTTCTCTATGTATACTTTTTCCTCAATTAGTCCATTGAGAAAAGTGGTCTTTACATTCATTTGATGTAAACTATAACCCATGGATGTTAAAAGAGATATGATGGCTCTAATAGAGGTGTATCTGGAAACTGGAGCAAATGTCTCATCATAGTCTTCTCCCTCATGTTGGGAGAACCCTCTATCCACGAATATTTGCTTGTATTTATCGATACTCCCATATATTGGATGCTTTATCTTGTAAACCCATTTTGAAGTGACTACAAAATTTCCTTTAGCTCTAGGCACAATTTCCCTTACATCATTTTTCATGATGGGTTGATATTCTTTCATCATAGTTTCCTTCCATTCTTTCTTCTTGATTCCTTCTTCAAAGGTAGAAGGTTCTTCATTGACAAGACTTTTCTTGAGTTTCACATAACTAGAGAATATTTTGGGCCTTTTTCTTTCCGTGAAGGTGCCATTGGGAGCTTTATGTCTTTCTTCTTTTTGTAGGGTGGATTCAAGCCATGATGGTTGTTTTCTGGTCTCAAGTACAATAACTGGTTCTTCATTGGGATGTTCTAGAGAACATGTAGTTTCTTCCTTGGGACCTTCATGTTCTTCTTCATCATTGGAATCCATGGAATCTTCTATAGATTTCCTGAAGGAAATATTTTCATCAAAAGTCACATCTCACCTTCTGTTGACCTAGAACATAGATTATGTGAGCTTTTGATGACTCACTATATCCAACAAATATGCCCTTCTTTCTTTAAGGTTACAACTCCTTTATTTTGTCCTTGGGAACATGAATATAGAAAGGATAACCAAAGATCCTCAAGTATTCAACACTTGGCTTCTTTTCGGAGAAATCTTCTTTTGGAGTCACGTTCTTCAATATACGATGAGGACTTCTATTCTGAACATATACGACTGTCATAGTTTCTTCTCCCCATAGAAACATGGATAGATTCTGGTCATTCATCATTGTCATAACAGATTCTTCAATGGATCGATTCTTTCTTTCTGTCACACCACTCTGTTGAGGATTATGTGGGACAAATATCTTCTTCCTAATCCCGACTGTTATACAAAAGGAAATGAGTTCCTTGGAGGTGTATTCTCCTCCATTATCAGATATTAGTGTCTTGATTTTCTTGTCTGTCAGGTTTTCCATTTCATCTTTGAATTATTGGATTTGCTAAGTACTTCATCCTTTGTATCTGAGTGAACAATGTCAGAAAAATCCTTTTTCTTTACATGATTCCTTTAGAATTAGTACTTGGTGAGATCACTTGCCTCACCACTTGATGGAGTCATCTGCTCCATGTTTGCAACTGTCACTATAGCTCCTTCTCAGAGTTATCGCATGTGACCTACCTGGAACAAGAACAAAAAGAGAACAAGTCTTTCCAATAGCATTTTCATAAGAACATATCTATGGTAACAAGGATGGTAGTCATCATAGAATTACCAAGGTGACCTGCCCCGAAGAAAAAACAAGAAATATCTCCTAAAGGAGATGTTAGTTCATTTTGTAAACAAGTGCAATAAGCATCAATATCAATAGTACTTACATGCAACCAAATATACCTAGTAGTAATAGAACCTTTCAAATATTGTTGTCACAATTATAGTGTTTACTTGTACTATAGCAACTATCAAACTTGATATGTACAAATTGAAACTTAACAATTTGATCAATCAAACTTGGAACCTGGAGCCTCAACTGCTAGGAGAGGTGCGCTTGTTCCTTTGAATGTACTGAATCTAAGATCAATGCTTGGGCAAGGTATCTTGTATATCCCCTGCAAACAAACTCATGCTTTGCTGGATGATATAACTTGAAAAGCATACACAAGTGCATACCTTTGAAATTTGTCGCATTGTTCAACTTGTATTCTAATATGAAACTAGACACCATCTTGACAAGAAGAGGTTAGAAACTGAATAAAAAAGGTTCAATGATTATAACAAGCTAGAAGCCCAAAATTTTTAACTTTGACCATAAGATCAATTTTGACCAAAAGTCAACCTTTCACTTTGACTTTGACCAAGAACTCAAACTTGATGTTTTTGTTGGTTGAGGGCACCAGAGGGTGCTCTAGGCTAGGGAACACTAGAATACCCAAAAATTATGCCAAATGTTTCATTTAAAGTGCCCAAAGGTATAGGTTAGGGTTTGTTGTAGCTGCAAAGTCAGAAACCCTAGTTATAGATGCAACTAGTGCTACAACGAGCTTGACAAAGAACTGTCAATCTGCCTTCCAGTGGTTAGACTATTATGAAGGTAGTGTGGGTCCATAACCTGTTAAAATATCTATGTGCTCTTTTTAACCATATAAAATATCACTATTGTTACCCAACCATAGGCACACAACCACCCCCAAGCACCTTAACCTTTGCTAGATAGAATGATTCTGGAAAGCCACACTAGAACCAATAGATAAACCCTAGCCACAACAGTAGCACGAGATGGAACCAAAAAAACCATCCAATTGCAACAACAACACAAGACAAGGAGAGCGCACCTTCTCCAAGGGTAGTGCACAAGAGAGAGAGTCTCCACAACCACATAACAAGAACAATACTCACCTGCAACAGTTGCAGTTTCATTTGTTCCCAAGAATACCACCAAGAATATCACCAAGAATACCACCAAGAGATACTAAAGGTAGGGGACATATCTTAGGCTACATAACACTAGAGAGCGAGACCAAGAATCAACCTAGAAGATGCTCCTTCCTTTATTGCAACTGCAGCTCCAAACTTGCACTATACCTTTCTGAGAGAGTGAGTGAAGTGTGTGTGTACAAATGAGCTAGAGAACCTCCTATTTATAGTGGTTATTTTCACTTGTTTGGGTCGACTCGTCTTTCTGGAAGATAATACACTTATATTATTTATTCTACTGATTTGACTTGTCTTCTAGAGTTTTTACACATCTGTTTAAGGTTTCTCTTGCTTCCATAATATTCTATTCTAGCTAAAGGTTATACATGGAGGTTAATACCTCCTGTAGCTACCATAATATCAATAGGTTGACCAACTAATATAGGCCTTATTACTAAACAAGACCATTTATTACAATTGATGACTATTAACTAACTATTTAATGGGCCTTATTCGATGAAGGTGGCCGCGTACATTAATAAAGTATATAAGGGGGTTAATGTAGGACCCTAATAGGATACTCCTTGATGCTTGATCCTATTCTTATTGATATGAGTGGCATATTATATAGGGTTTCCTATAGGCATACTATATAGTAAAAATTTTCATCATCGAACATGATTTCACCAAGTTGAATTTATGCCAGAAATTTGTTAGAACCATTTCTTCTATTATTATCACAAGAGGCTTGGATTTTGTTGGAGTTATGATGGAATATACACACTCAGTAATGTGTCTGTGTACCTGTGGTGACATATATATGTACTAGTATGTTATAAATTTCATGAGGGTTTCCTATAATTTTTTTGTGTGAGGTCAAAAGACCCCTGGCTATTCCCAAAAAATTATTATATTGATTTCTTCTATTATTATCATGAGAAGCTTGGTTTCTTAAATTAGTGCAACTGCAAGAGATATTCTCCTAGAGGATGGCATAAGACCCTAGCTATGGACTAGGGCCCCCAACACACTACTGGGTTTCTTGGTATGAGACCAAGCAGTGAGAGCCATGGAAAAAGACCCTTGTGAGGGCCCCCAATAGATGACTCGTGTTCTTGGTCTAGGACCAAGAAGTAGCACCCTAGATGTGTTCTAGGGCCCCTGGATGTGTTCCATGGAATCCTTGCCCAATGCTTGGATTGATCCTTGGATGTGTTCCTTGGTGGTTGATATAAGTCCCTAGATGCGTCTAGGACCCCTAGATGTGTTCCAGGGAACCCTTGCTTAATGCATGGATTGATATTTGGTCTTGTACCTTGGTGGATAAGACCCTAGATATGTTCTATTGCCCCCATATGTGTTATGGGGAATGTTGGCATGTTTACAAGAAGAGCGTGCTTGTCATTGATGGAAAGACCAACAACAACGATGGCATGTCTACAAGCAAGAACAACAACAACGATAACATGCTTACAGATATTGATGGCAAGAACAACAACGACGAAGGTATGGTTACAGGAAAGAATAGTAGCGACGTTGGCAAGTTTACAGTTGGGAGACAACAATGGAAAACATGAAGGTAAGGAAGATCAACAGAGATGATGGCATGGCAAGATCAGAAGCGTAAACTCCATTTCAGAGTTTCGGATACCGAGAGTTGGAGGAGTCAAGAGTCGAGACTCTTCATCATAGGAGTCTCGAAGTTGCGAAATGCAAAACGCCGAAATCCCAAAATAGGCACATCAACAAAGACTCCATTTCGGAGTTTCGCAGATCGGGAAATCAAAGGTGAAGCGTAAACTCCATTTCGAAGTTTCGGATACCGGGACTTGGAGGAGTCAAGAGTCGAGACTCTTCATCACAGGAGTCTCGAAGTTGCGAAATGTGAAATGTCGAAACCACGAAACAGGCACAACAAAGTCTCGTGAATTTGTGAAATGATCATGGCCGTTGAAGCCAGAGGATACATGGCGAAATATTGGCATTTCGTTGACTGAAAGGTCAAAGGAAGGAGAGCTCTAACCTCTCTAACTTGTGATATGCGAAATCGCTAAATAATCCTAGTCGTCGGATCGAGGATTGATCTATATCGTTGATCAGACACGACAAAGGCCCGTGAAGTTTCAAAATCATGATAAGATCTAGACCGTTGGGTCCATAGGACATGTGGCAAAAGATCATCATTTCGCTGATTGGAAAGTCAAAGGAACGGGGTTCCCTAACCTCTCGAACTCGCGATATGCGAAATCGCGAAATGTCGAAATACCTTTAGATCATTTCGGGGTTCGTGACTAGAGTGTCGGAACACTTCATCACAGAAATGCTGAAATGCCGAAATGCATTTTCGAATAAGGCTGTGGTCACAGCGAGTGGTCACATCTGCGGAAGATGGAGGAAAGAGCTAGTGTAACCAAGTTCCATTTCGATGATTGCGACTTGGAGTGTCAAGACCCTTCATCATAGGAATGACAAAATGCAAAATTGTGAAAGTGCTTGGTCACCGTTGGTGGTCACATCGATGAAGAGCTGTAGAGAAGAGCTTGAAGAGACAAGCTCCATTTCGGAGTTTGGGAGATGGAGAGTCGAGACAAATCTTCACAGAATCCCCAAAACGTGAAATGCGAAATGCGTGTTCAGAATTGGGCCCTGGTCATAACCTATGGTCACATCGACGAAGGCTCAAGGGAGGAGCTAGCATGAAGCTAATCTCCATTTCGGAAATCGCGACTTGGAGAGTTGAGATGTCTCACAACAAAGGAATGCCGAAATGCCGAAATACCGAAATGCGAAATGGTGAAATCAACGCGAGACCCTGTCCTTGTAATCCAACGGTGTTGGATACTTGGAAATTTGATCGAAGGGCTACTGTTTCTCTTCATGATTAATTGTTCAGTTATGATTCAGTTAGAAGAACTGAATCATGGTTCTTGGACGGTTAGCATTTCAGTTGTTGAAGCGTTGTTCTAGGGATTTGAGGGGTAACTGAAGGGATAGTAGTGTATAAAAGAAACATGCAATGATTGTGTGTGGTTGGTTGTTCTAAATAAAAAATGAGTTGAACTGTAAAGAAGGGAAAATTACAGTATGCGCAGTGTGAGACCAAAAGTATGCACAGAGTGAGATAAAACTCAGAGATGAGTAACAGATGAGGAATAGATAGAAGCGAGATGCAGTTTTCTTTTTTGAGGCTTGAGCGAGTGAAGCAGAACAAAAGTGGAGTGGCAGTGAACAACCCGATGAGTAGAACCGTGGCATGTTGAAGAGCATGCAGAGGCACTGTGCATGGAGGATGAATAAGGTGCAGATATAGTATAAATACACCGAACATAGAAGAGATGGAGGATGTTGTTGAGAGTGATTCAGGCGTGTAGAAGGAGGCAGTGTGCAACAACTGAAATACACAGAAGAGGAATGGTGCATTGAATGGACATGGCGTACAGAGCATAAAAGGCAGAAGAACAGAAAGCGCAAGGCATGTGTGCAGGAAGACAGTGAGGCAGATAGAGTAGGGTAGTGTAGTAGAATAATGATGAGTCTGGTAATTCATTGATGAACATTATGTCACTGTAATAAGTTTCAGTAGCAAAGATTGATATTTCAGGGTGGTTGGGAGGTGCTAGGGAGGACTGTTGTCCTCAGAGGTTCAAGTGGGTGCTTGAACACAGGGAGTTGTAGCTTCCATCTGGTTGTAGCAAGAGAAACCAGGGTGGCAGGGTGGTGCAAGGAAGAATTGTTGTTCTCTGTTATACAGGTTGGTGCCTGTGTTACTGGAAGTTAGTGCTTCCATCCAGTTGGTGCTGGAACACTTAGGGAGTTGTTGCTTCCTTCTAGTGGGTGCTACAGAAACTAGGGAGTTGGTGCTAGAGAAAACAGAGAGTTGGTGCTCTCAGCAAGTTGCAACTTGCAAAACAGAGGTTGTAGCCTCACAATGAGTTGGAGCTCATATGTATGATAATGTACATAATGTAAAGATTACTTATCATACCAAGAAGAAGAGGTTTTTACTATTTATGGGTTTCCTCAGGAAATATTTGTCTCTGTATATTTCATATGTGTGATTGATGTTGAATGTTCTATTGCTTACTTCCCTGCATTATTGTGATTGTCATTGAGTGCTCTGTAAAGAGTTTAAAATAAGCATAATTGTTTAAGCACGGTAACAACTGATTCACCCCCCCCCCCCTCTCAGTTGTCCAACAATTGGTATAAGAGTGGGTTCCTTTTATCTAAAGGTAGATCTGTAAGCTTAAACATGACAAGTCATGAAGGGACTTCAACCACTAAGCCTCCTCTGTTTGATGGAACAAATTTTGCCTTCTGGAAGGTTAGAATGAGAACATATCTAATGGCCTTAGGTGTTGATGTTTGGGATGTAGTAGAGACTGGATACATAAAGCTATTGTGCTAGCTTCCAAGGATGATAAGTTAGAATTTAGCTTTAATGTTAAGGGAATGAATGCTATCTTGAATGGACTTGCAGAAGCCGATTTTGTAAAGGTGATGCATCTTCAAACTGCCAAAGAAATGTGGGATAAACTTATTAGTAGTTATGAAGGTAATGAGAAGGTAAAATATGCCAAGCTTAAAACCTACAGAGTACAGTTTGAAAAKCTAAAGATGAAAGAAGATGAAACCATTKGGAAGTATTTTYTGAGAGTTGAAGAACTTGTGAATGCCATGAAGGGTCTTGGTGAGAAGATTGATGAATGAATTTTWGTTCAGAAGATTTTAAGATCTTTGCTTGATAAATTTAATCCAAAAGTCTCTGCAATAGAAGAACTAAATGATCTTAAAACTCTGTCCATTGATMAACTCCTAAGAACTTTAAATGCGTATGAAATGAGAATCAACAAAGATAAATCCATTACTAGAGAAGCATCTTTTAAAGCAGACAAGGATACTGATTCATATTTAGATGGTATTGAGGCAAAATTTGTGAGAAGGTTAAAGAAAGGATCAGGAAAATATCAAGGCAAGCTTCCTCTTAGATGTTTTATTGTTGTTGAATGTTCTATTGCTTACTTCCCTGCATTATTGTGATTGTCATTGAGTGCTCTGTAAAGAGTTTAAAATAAGCATAATTGTTTAAGCACAGTAACAACTGATTCACCCCCCCGCCCCCTCTCAGTTTTCCAATAGGGAAACCTGGTCTTTGATCAAGTAGATCTTGGTGTAATACCAAGATGTGTTTATGTGTGATCCTCTTCCTCTCTCCTAGGATGGTCCATGTGACCTAGGAGTGCTTATGAAGATGGGCATGACCACATTGTTGATGTACCCTCTTATGAGTGATGATAAAGTTTATAGGTCATTATGAGACTCATGTGGACCTGTTTTTCCATTATGGACCCTCCCCTTGACTTTATCCTCATAGGTACCCCTTGTTGTTTTGCTTTCCCTCGTCTTTTATGATTGGGGTTTTACTTTATGAGATTGGGGTTTTAATTTATGTGATTGGGGTTTTATATGTAATTAGGGTTTTATTAATATTAATTGAAATATTAATTAATATTTATATTAATTAAATGTCAATATTTAATTATAATCCTAATTAACCTAACCCCTCTCCCTAACAATAAATAAGACCCCACCCTATTTCATTTTTACATACACTCACTCTCCTCTCTCTCCTTGTTGCAACTACCTCAATGACTATTCTCTGTTGTTGGTGTGGCCTCTCTTTTGGTTATCAATTTCATATCTAGTTGGCTGGAAGCTTCTTCATTGGGTTTGCTGATGTGTGATTGTTGGATCTATCTTCCCTTGAGCTGTAAGGTGCCTCCCAAGAGCTGGCATATCTGTTTCTAGAGCTATCAGACCTGTTTCATTGACTGCCAGACTTGTCCTCTTGCACAAAGGTGTCCCCTTAAGTTGTTGGACCTGTTCTTGTGGCTTTTGGATCTCCCTTTAGGTCCATGGACCTGAGTACATGCATCGCAGGCTCCTTCTGGGCTCTCTCCTTTGATGTGTGTGCTCTCTTCTGGCTTCTGCATGGAGTGTTGAGATCCATGTGGGGGGTTATCAACCTCCTGTCCAGTTTTTTGAGTTGAGGGTTTTTCCTTTTCTTGTGGAGGGTTATTCCTGCTGGGGTATTATCGTTATCTAATTGGAAGTCTGGGGGTTTATTGTTGTTTCTTTTGAGGGTCTCTATCATTGGAAGAATTGTCCCACAATACACATTGACAGAAATCAAACCCTAGAGGTTTGATCCGTGAACCTAAACTAAATTTTGAGCATATTTACAGAGGCATACATCCACACATATGATAGGTACATCTATCATTGAATCATGAGGTAAGCTAAAAGTTTATTTTTTATACTCAGAAATTTTGTTTGTTTCAGATTTGTTTATATCTCTTCTTATTTATGTTGATCTAAGTGAACATAAAAATTTTAAAACATTTTGGTTTTCAATTTTACCTAATACTAACATGGTATCAAAGCTTAGGGTGTGAAAACAACTCAAGAATTGCAGACTTGAGCCTGCATAGATCCATTCCTTAGGGTTTGTTTTGCAGATCAACAATATATCATTTTCATAATCTGATCCAGAACTCAGCATGGCCTCTTCTTCAGTAAAATATGACAATAGACTTGAAGGGGCCCCCAACTTCAATGCTTGGAAGTGTAGGATACTCAACATCCTATAAGAGAGTGACTTGGATGAGCTAGTTACTAGGGTAATAGAATAACCCACTTCAAATACTGGCAGGGAAACATAGAAGAAAATACAAGCCAAAGATAAAAGAGTCATTTTTTACTGAGTTAAGGACAACATGATGCCCATCATTGGTCATCTAAGGACCGACAAATATTGCTTTGATGCCCTAGCAAATCTCTATGAAAAGAAAGCTCCAACTTAGAAGAGAATATTGAAGAAACAATTATGTACATTAGAGATGGGAAAGAATGAAACCATTGTTGTCTTCTTCTCCAAGATTTCTCAAACGAGAGATCATCTTACAACAATAGGATTTTTTGTGAATGATGATGACCTTGTACAAACTGCAGTTGATGGACTCCTTGAGTCATGTGGAACTTTTCTTTCTTCAGTCAATGGAAGAGAAGATCAACCTAACTTCAAGAGATTATGGCATGATTGGTTAGAAGAAGAAGGAAGACTCAAAAGAAAAAATGAACATTCAACTATAAGAGATCATGCCCTTTCAGCTAAAGCCAAGAGATGGAAGAAGTTTACTCAACCTAAAGGAAAAGGTAAGAAACCTCAAGGTAATCTATCTCATATTAATCCTCATTTATCTAAAGTAAGATGTTTTAACTGCAATAAGCTAGGAAATTATGCAAAATATTGTAGGAACCCTCCCTCTCAGCAAAGAAGAAAATGTAAGTTCCATGCCTCAGTTTCCACTGAAGAAGCAAAGCCTCAACATGAACCTCAAAAAAGAAGAACCAGGGAAGCCACCAAAGAGCAAGAACAACACCAAGAATATTATCTCATCTCATCTCTTTTTGGCACTATAACCAAGTCGGAGGATGTTTGGTTAATGGACAACGATGCCTCCAAACACATGACAAGATTCAAACAAAATATTGCAAATTATTGGGATAATAAGTTCAATGTAAAGGTAGAACTGGGTGATGATGGTACCTATGACATAAAATGGTTTGGATCTGTTACATTCCAGCCTCAATCAGGTAATCTATTTCATATTGATGAAATTCTTTATGTTCCTGGTTTAAAGAAAAATATAATCTCAATTGCAGTGTTATAAATAAAATGATACTCAATAGCCTTCACCAAAGGGAAGGCTCTCATGTGGCCCTCAAATGGAGATTTGAGCTCTGCCATGACTACTGCAACTAGTGAGAGTGGACTTTACAAAATCACAGGTCAAGTTGTTCAAGCACTAGCTCACGAGATGATAAACCCCTGCAAGTTCTAGCACAAAAGGCTTGGACATCTCAACTACAACACACTTCCAGGTTTGCAAAAGATGGTAACACGTATGCCAATGTTTTCATTTGAGCATGATAGTGTTTGTAGAGGTTGTGCTCTCGATAAGAATACAAAGAAATATTATCCTCACAACAGTAGAAAATCTAATGGCATTTTAGATCTAATTCGTTCTGATCTTTGTGGACCTATGATTGCTCCATCTATGAATGGTTGTCTTTACTATATCATTTTTATTAATGATTGTTCTTGTAAAAATTGGATTTATTTTTTAAAGACTAAAGATGAATCTTTCAACAGATTTCAAGATTTCAAGAATCTTGTTGAAAATTGGACATGTAGACACATCTGGGTTTTAAGAATAGAAAATGGTAAAGAATTTGACTCCTACAAGTATGATGAACTCTGTCAGGCTTCCGAGTTTAAGAGGGAGCTGACTGTGCCTTATAATCCCCAGCAGAATGGGGTTGCAGAAAGAAATAATAGAACAATATGTGTAGCAGCCAGAGCCATGATGTATGATTAGAATTTATCGTTATTTCTTTGGGTCGAAGCATAACGCTTTCATCCAGTGCTTTCCAAAACAGTTTCCTATCCTTGCAGGGACCATAAATATCCAATAGTGCTAACTCCCTATTTTGGATTAAAATCTTTCTTATTAATAAGATACCACCCAATGTGAGATACGAATCAAATGCAAAAATTAAAGGGTCCCAAGCATCTAAGAGAACTCCAGAGGTACCTACAGAGCTGACAGAACTTGAAACCCAAGACAGACGGAAAAGATGGATAAAATATTTTGCTCTCTGCTCATTTACCAAGGTCTCTTGAAGGAGAATGATATCAGGATGGATGTGTTCCAAAAGACGATGAAACGAGACAACTTTGAGGGTGCCTTCTGTCCCTTTAAGATTTAGGGATAAAACTAACATTACTTATCCCTCACCAGGGCTTTCAATGCTCTAAGAGGCCCAGTGTCAGTGTTGGATGGTACAGTCTCAATTGGAAGTATAGAGGTATGTGCCAACTTATTTCTATTGCTTCAGGTTTTAAGGGGGGGAATTTCTATACCTAGTCCCCTTGACCAGGTATAGTCTTTTCCTGTCCTAGACAGGGAGCATTTTGAAGAGGAAGCCTCCATCTGTGGTTAAGGAATAATGGCGACCTTTCCTCTGAAAGTAGGGAAAGTAATAGCATCATTGTTATCCTTTAATAAGGGTATCAAGGAATTGAGAGCACTATTGATTGAAGAGTTACCCTCCTTTGGTTCTCTGAATCTAGGTTCCACTGCTGAGTCTATCATGAGAGTCGAGGGAAGGGGATGGATAACAATCTGTTCCGGAGAGCTAAAACCCAAAGGGGAAGGGAAGGAATCCGACCCTACAGGAAGGCTAGCTGAAACTAAGGGTGGAACAGAGGAGGGGCAATTAAAAACCGGAGGTGGTGATAAGATCCCTGTAGAGGTCTCTAGGACTGTCTCTGTTGGAGCTCTAAAATCGACATTCACGTCTGGAGCACTCAAAACAGCCATCGTGGAGGATAATGGCCACCCTGAACATTCGATGGAATTCCTTTCAAACAGAGATAATGAAAAATATAAGGAAGGGAAAAATAGTTTCAACTTACTCAAAAAGGTGGTCAAACCGGTCAAAGGAGACCCCTGTTCAGTTTCACAAATTATAGGTGCATCCCCCAATGAGTCTACTTCTTTCATATACTCCAGTGGATCTTCTTGAAGTAGCGAGTCTTCAAAATTTTCTTCTGTAGACATTCCATTGCAGTCACGATGTAGGTGACCAGTACAACGACACAAACTACATCTGAACGATATACCTTGATAGTCTAACCTCTGTTTAATGTGACGACGTCGCTAGTCAATATCTAGGAGCTCTGGGAGTCCATCGTGAATGTCGATCTCCACTAGGATCCGCCTAACTTTTCTTGTTGGGTTTGTCAAAGACGTCTCATCCAGTGTGATAAAACGACCCAAAGAATCACCTATAGACTTCAATGCATCCTTGTTCCAAAGGTGAATCGGGAGGTCCAGGAGAAGAACCCACAGGTGCCTTTGTTGAAAATATTATGTCTGAGGATCGAATGCCACCCTCCAACGCTTCAACATTAAACAACTGCCTCCAAGGACCCATAAACTATTCAATAATAAAGAGGCATCTTCTGGTGACTTGCATATGAAGCCCAACCAACCCTTAGTAAGAAAGAAGATCTCCGGGACATAACCAAGTATCAGTTTCCATCTAGTCACCATCCATTCTCCCAACATGACCACAAAGGGCCAGCCTACAAGTCTCTTCAAGAGCCACATCCTCCCCTAGCACCATCCTCCAAACTCTCTTATTTGCCTTCCACGCCTTCTTACGAGCACCGATATGTTGTGTAAATATCAGAGTAAACATTTGTCTGCCTACAAAGGTTCCTTTATCATCCAAAATAGGGAGTCATGAACCCTCTGAGCCGCTCTTAAAAGAAACATAAGGAGGACCTACAGAAGAACCTTCCAAGTCGGTTTTAGCTGGGATAGATGGTGTTAACTTTAGGCAAACTGGAGAAGCAATAGATGGTTGATTGATGAGGCCAATAGAGTTATGAGGCAGCAAGTGGTGAGGGTTTGTGCTCGAACTTAACGTCGAGGCACACAAATCATTGAAAAGACCTCTCCTGAGCCATACAACCTCGTCTTCGGGATTCATGAGTTCCATGACGTCTTCTAAAATGTTAGTATTTGAAACTGAGGTCATCTAGTTAGCACCTTTTTGGATAAAAGGGAATAGAAACCTCTGTGATTCGATAATGGGAAAGTACCAGTTTCCAAAAAGACAAAGGAGAACCGGTCCCAGGGTCAGTGGGAATAGTAAACAAAAAAAATTGGCAGAGAAACCAAAACTCGGTAGAGAAGGAGGGGTAGGTGAAGAGAAAGGTCCTTAGAAATATCAACCTATCATTTAGAAACAAAAAACACAGACCTAGAAAAAAGGAACTCTCTTCGTAAATAAAGGTCTACTACAAGTCCCCACAGTCCTAGAAATCGAAATCTGCCATTATAGCACCAATGAAGCTCCATCTCCAGCGGTAACCATACCTGGAATCCGACCAGTGACTTCATAAATATAAAGAATCCAAATTTTGTTCTCTCATGCATAAAAATAGTCTGAAAGATTACCATGACCTCTAATAGATTCATATTAATTTCCATGGCAGTTTCATCCGAACTATACAACTATACTGATTTACTATTAATCGAATAGCTATCAATATATATATTTCGTGGTTGGCTTAGTCGTAACTTTAAAAATAGATTATTATTATTATTATTATTATTATTATATATAAATAGAAATTATATAACTACACTTATTATTAAACAAGCATTATAAAAAAAAATAAAAAAATAAATAACAATAACATATATAGTAATTTAAAAAAAAAACTGGTGTTCTGAATTTTTTTATTTTTATTTTTTTAACTAATGTCATATTCTAGTAGAGATAATTATTCATTTCTTCTCTTTTGACCAATCAATCACACAAAATGTAATATATATATATATATATACCTTTTGAGAAATCACAAATCAATCACACACACACACACACACACACACACACACACACACCTTTTGAGCAATCAAAAATCAATCACACACCCACACACATATTTCTATATATCTATATATATATATACCTTTTGAGAAATCACAAATCAATCACACCCACACACACGTACATTTCAGTTACTCCATTCAAGTATAATCACTTTTTCTTTTTATTACTCAAGAGTTGGATGATTATTTATCTTTGAAATTGAAATTAAAACCAACCTTCAAATTTGGTTGGTTTTAATTTCATTTCAAAAGATATATATTCATACAACTCTTTGTTGAATCCATCCCTTTCACTTATGTCACCCACTGGAGATCACTCGTATTATGCATTTAATGGGTTCAAACAACCATAAAACTCATATAGGTTGTAGTTATCCATGTCAACAGAACAACTACATGAGACATGGATCGAACCATTTTGAAAGTTAGGATGCCTTCGAGAATCGATCAAAACCATCTTGAGCAGGGTATTTTTTAAAGATTCAAATATTATACTTATGTATATTATTCTAGGTGACTATTTGGGTTTGAAAAAATCCTACATGTAGATATGTAGGAGAATATGCAAGTTGTGTGATATAACATATTGGTTTACAACATTCAAATTGAGGAGAAGCAACAACATTGACAAAGTCCAACACGTGAACTTGTTTGTGTTGGAACCAATGGTTTTTGGTGTAACCTCACCCTGTCGGAATGTGTAGTCAACCATGAAGATGCAACTGACCTTTACATGAACCAACTAAAGAATGGAACTAAATAGCCACCAATTGAGCACATGAAATTGAACATCTCCACTTGATTAATTTAGATTCACATTTTATGGACAGTGTGTTGAGAATTTTGTTACATTGGTAAGCAAAACCCACTTGATTTAGCTAGGTTGTAGGCTAAACAATAGACAATGGTTAGTAGTGGGAGAAGCAAAAGAGTATTATAATGGCAAGTAAGTAACAAAGTTGATCCAAGTGGACATCAATGGTCACCCACCAATTCCACTAGCTCAAAATACAGTTTCCATCTTGGCAGCTTTTCTACAGTTTTACAGGTTTCAAACTTCTGGGATTGTTTTGAGGACCTAAACAACATTTTTTTGATGTGGAAGCCCCACTAGTTGTTGGTGGATTGTATCGGGCTATTTGGAATGTGTACTCCTCAGACATACCTTTCCGACGAGGTACCGATCACCCCAAATGAAGATCGTATGCAAAAGTTACACCCTCAACTAACCCCATCGAGGCCCACCAACCTTTTCACATTTCATATTATGGGGTTAGGGTTTTGGATGTTTAGGGTTTTCTCATTTATTATTTATGTTAAAAATACGTTTGGAGCTTCATTGTAATCATCTTCTTGCGAATGAGCGTATCCGTCACATCTCTTCTCAGAGATAAGCTACCACCATTCTAGCGAGTTCATTTCACTCTATACTTTCTTTTACAGTCTTGACATATTTCATTCTTTAATATAAATTGAGTATTATTTTATTTATGTGTTTATATCCTATTTATTTGTTTCATTTCGTTCCCTCATAAATCCGGATCAAAAGTAGCATGCACGCAACTAGATTACAAATTTAACCACAATAATGTCATTCAAACACAAAAATTGGAGGGAAACAACAATACTCATATATTAGTCCAATGGAAAAGCATAAAAATGTGTAACATTGCATGATAAGAATTATTTGAACCAAGTGGAATCTAACACTCTTCTGGGTATGGGTCATTTTCCTTCTTGAAAGCTCTATCTAACTACAATGATTGAAGAAATATTGGTTCCTTGAAGAAAGAACACAAGCAAGCATGAGGGAAATGAATGGTAAAGATCAGAGAGTGAGATGATTGATATCCAACCTCATTCCTTCAACATAACCTTTCAATTATTCTTCTTCTTAAATGTTCCCCCATGGCTTTCATTTATAGGCAAATTTCGAGCTCTAGTGAAGAACTAGTTCCAATATGAATGTTCCTCATTCAAATGGGATCTCCAATGCATGATAAAAACCCTTGGGAGGCCAAAGTACTTAACATTGATGAGATGAGAGCTTGAATTCACCTTGTACACCGCCCTAGAGCCACTTGAGTAAAGACTATTAGCCATTAATGTGCCAAATAAGTCACTCTCATGTGCTTTTGCATACTTGCACAGGCATCAAAGGATATCTCATGCAAGTGTTGTGGGTGAGAGCAAAGGATGACCATGCAAGTGAATAAAAACTCAACTTCTAAAGTTGGTTTCATTCATCAAGGTGTGTCAAATAGACACGAGGTAGTTTTTTTATGATACGTTATTGCCAGATGGTGATGCTTTAGTGAATTCTCATTGAAATGTCACTTGTGAGTGAACTTGAGACGATAACACACAATTATGGGGTGTGTGGTCCCAGACATCGAGGGTTTAGTCACCTACCCAAAGTTATAGATAGATGATCTCTTCGATTGATCTATCACACAAATGAACACATCGTATATGGTGATCATCATCTAGTCATGGAGCTTTTCTCATTGTGCTTAAGTGCTAATGATGTCTATTGACACCACCATTGCTCATGGAATATTTGTTTTCATTTATGTTTTTATTATACTTGTTCCAACACAAAATCAGAGTTGTTTGGATCTCAATCAGGTTTTTGTAGAATGTGAATGAGTTCCATTAAGGCTAGTGTTATTGATGAGTTTTAGTATTCGTGTAATAAGTTGAGTTTGTTTGTGGGTTTGGTAATATGGTGAATTGTTTAGTTCTACGATCATGTGCCCTAGCTCCTTTGACATGATCTGGTAATTTCTTGGGTGTTATCTTACCAAAATCAATGCATTGTTGGATGACTGATTGGCTATATGGTGCTCTAGATCCACCTCTAGTTGTGTTTGTTGCATCTCTTGTTTTAGTACCATGGAGTTTTTTGAAGCAGTCAATTGAACTCTAGGTGAATTTACTGGATTATGCATGGACGTTTTATCCACTTAATTGAATCCATTTGTTGAATAGACTGTATATTTTGTTGTGCATAATAATTGAAGACGAATTCATTTGTATGCACTAACTATCAATAGTCACATTGATCGTTTGACATATTGGCGAGACATATTTTGCGTTGGAAACCAACTTGAGCATTGTCTCTTTAGAGATTGCATGTATCGACTAAGTAGTGGACTATAGAAGACTAGTTCTCTGAATGGGAAATGGAAGCATCGATTCCCTAAACTTGGTAAGATCTGCAATGATCTTTGTATAGTGGTTGGTTTGCCTCACCACATGGTGAATATTGAAGGAGGCTTGTAGATACAGTGTTGACAGTTTTATAAGTCTTTGGAGGACCTACAATATGCAATTAATCAATTGAAGTTGAGTTTGGTCGATGACGGACTCGACTGAGGGTCAACAAGTGTTCTTTTTACCCACTACATAGTGTTGATTGATTTGCCTTGCTCATCGACTAAAACATTGATTGGTCTAGTTGTTCGATTGACTCACCCTTGATTATTGCATAGTGTCGCTTGGATTGATTTGGCCATTAGATTGTTGATTAAAATTGTGGTGTGAAGAGATGATTGCATTAGTGGATCGAATAGAGCACAACAATATTATCAATTAACATATAATCGATTATCCTTACAATATTGTATATCGTTGGCGAATGTAGCAATGGATTGACTGGAGATTGATCAATGTGAATTCAAATTGCCATAGTTGATTGATGGTGAAAGAAATTTGTGAGAAGAAAGTTGTTGCCTTGCAAGAGTATCGTGCTCGACTTCACGAATATGCTAATGCCATGCACACTATTGTTGCTCTATTGTAGATAAAGAATGGAAGATTCAGGGACTACTTAGAGTTAACCTATACCTAATTGGAGGATGAGGCTCCCTTCTTACAAATTGCTATCTTGTAGAGATATGATGAAAAATCTATAAATATTGATGTCTTGGAAAGTATGTTGAAATATGCCTTTGAAAACCCCGTGGATGAATTTGGGATAAAACATATCTACTAGATTATTTGGAGGAAATTAAAAACTTCTCCCATATAAGTATGAATGGTTGAAGGAGAACATTAATAAGCTAGAGATAGTCAATACCCAGCTAGAGAATGAAGTTGCATGCTTGCAAGCCTCTATTTATGAGATTTGTGAGAAAGATGCTCCCATTTAGGTAGATAACGTCTAATTATTTGATGAATACCAAGATTTTAGGAAAGACTATGATCTGTAACTACTACAAATAACTAAGAAAGATGAGTCTAATAAGGTACTATAGGATTGCAAACATGATCTTGAACTAGAATTCATTGGATTGCAAACTATTATGAAGAAGTATGATGATGTTGAGCTTACAAACTCTACAATTACTTATTCTACATGTGATGATCTTGATTGTGGCCCTATTGATTGTAAGAAGGATGATATTGATGTTTTGACACCTTCTCATGTTTTGTTGGTTGTTAATGCTATATTTTTTCCTAGTTTTGAGAAACATACTACAGTTATTAGGTCCTAGATGTTAAAAAATATGGGCTATACTGGAGGTGGACTTAGGAAGAGTGAACAAGGAATTGTTGTTCCAATTAATCCTAAGCTAAGATTTCCTACAACAAGTCTTGGATATGATGAGAATTCATTAACAAGTATGACTATCTTTGTGAAGATTAGAAGGGTCTTATTTGTTGCAAGTGAAATTCATCTAAGTAAGTTACAGGAAAGGAAACCAACTACTAATGATTATGTTCAACGGACTAAAGATTTGGTTCATCATAAAATGCTAAAAAATGAAACTGTTGTTACAAATGATGTTGTTGTTGATGTGTGAGGTTGTCCTAAACCTTTGATTGAGCAGGAAACTGATCTTGCACTTTTGGTTCATTTGGAACAAAATTATTAGCCATATCGACATCCTCATCTTAAGGATCAAAGGATTCTGTTCAAGAATCGACATTCTTATAGCAGTGGCATATATTCTTTCAAATCTTGCAAAAGAGGTGTGAAAGACAAAATTTTGGACCAATGTCGACTACTGGGGTTGATTGTGGTTGGATTGATCAATGGTCATGGTATCATTTGAATATGTATTTGAGGACTTCCAACATATGTATATCATTAAGTATACAATAGTACAATTCTCCTATTTTTTCATGTTGATCCATATAGAGTTGTCAATTGAGATTTGACCAAAGGTGTAATTTGATTGAGTTTCAACTAGAGATGTTGTTCATGTTTGTATTTGGTAGTTTCTTTCTTATGACTTGAATGTCTTGTGGATTGATGTATTGTTATTTCAATTGTGTTTAAGGGGGGATTTTATTGATGTTTTGATTAATTAAACCCAACATGAGATGTCTAGTTTTTTTATTGACTAGGACTTGTTGTGATTGACTAAACTAAGTTCGACTGAGTTGTTTGATGATGGATTGTTGGGCTATGTATAGATTGATTTGACTTGTTGCTACAAATAAGTGATTGAAGGATAGTGATAAAAGACTAGTGTGCAGGAGTACCAATTGTTAGTCATAGAGCATGTTGACAAAGATGTCAATTAAGAACTATTGTGTGTCATGCAAGCACCTATTTAATGATCATTAGATCCTTCTTTATAGAGATTGTTTTATTTATGATAGGGACTGGTTTGTTGATATGATTGATGTCTAGTTGAATATTCAATAGGGATTTTCTTTTTATCTTGTTAACTAATCTACCGAGACTATGTTGTCACATTGTCTAGTTAAATAATTGACTAGGACTAGTTTTATAGAAGTTTGGAAACCTTATTTTTATTATTTTAACCTTGTTTGCATATGCTCTTCTTTGTTAGCATGGTGCACATATTGTTTCAATGATTTCAAAGTAGAATGGGTGTATCATCTTATTGAGGTTACAGTTGTTTGGAACTCTGTTTGGAGCATGTCATTGAACCTTGGATTGATTAGTAAGATGGTTATTTGCAAAGGTGGCAGTGTTTCTTATTGTACTAGCAAATTTTGGTCATTTTGCGATGGCTATTTCGACGCTCTTGCAACATTATGTCATGGGTATTGCGACGAATCTTAAGTCTCTCAAACGTTTTTTCACGGAATGTGGCAATTTCAATGAACTTGAATTAATGTTGCAAGAGCGACGACCGTAGGGAACTTCTCACAATTGCGACAAAAAAAAAAATATCGTCGCCAATACGAAAATATAGGCAAATTAAGTGAAACAAACTATTCGTCGCAATTGCGACGAAAATTTTCATGGTCTATATAACAAATTCATTGCAGGATTTTTTTATTGTCATCAAAATTGCGACAACAACTTTTCTTGGTTTATATAGCAAATTTGT
>ML794825.1:453171-472756 GCA_009831015.1 Picea engelmannii | reverse complement strand
AGGGGCATCATGAATTGTCCATAAAAGTATTCCATGGAATTTAAATTTCTTCTCCCCGATTGGTTTACATATGTCATACGTTGTGATGTCAACCCATAACTTTAGTAGCTCATCGATAAGAGGCTCGATATATACATTCATATCTTTAACCTGGTACTTACCTAATTGTTTTGAATTACACATAATTACTATAAGAATGATATAATGTAATATATATAATTAAATAAATAAACAAAATATATTATGAAAAAATTGAAACAAATGAAAATGTTAAATTCAAAAAATTAATGTAAACAAATACCTGGAACAATCATTGTCAACATTATGTGCTCCCTCTTTATTGACATCCAAGGAGGAATGTTATTGTTGATAAAAAAAAATAGGCCACACTAAATAAATAGACCTAATCTCTCTGAATGGATTAGCACCACCAGTTGTCAACGAAAGCTTAATATTACGAGGTTCATCTTTGAAATCTGTCCATTTTTCCTCAATTTCCCTAAATGCAGAACCATCGACAGGCATTCAAAGAATACCATCTCCACTTCTATTATGTGCATGGTAATCCATAAATTGTGCTATGATTTCACACCTGAACAATCGCTGCAAATGTGGAATTATGGAAATATGACGAAGAACCTTTCGAGGCACCCTTTTTGTTACTTGATCGGTTCGATATCTACTGATAAGACATTACGGACATTTTTTTTTCAAAGCATGTTGTCCATAATATATAATATGGTCATTAGTACATGTATCTATAGTTTGATAATCCATTCCAATGTCTTTCATAATGACATGCAAACCTCGATATGTGCGAGGTAAAATATTTGACGATGGCAACAAAAATTCACCTAACAATCTACAACATAACAAATAACTAGTTAATGTAAGAATATTAGTCGTAAAAATTGCATTCTTATTTTACACATTAATTAACACTAAAAACAAATAGAAAAAAATAAACATTTATGTATATTATGAGATGAAACATATTACATACCGTAGTATTTGTGTCATACAAGCATTCGACAAATTATTCGTAACCTTTAAGTTCACTAGTAGCAATGTAGCGGGGAGAATATTTTCTCTTGATCCTTCTTAAAGTCGTTTATTTGCCTTTTCTAATAGAGGTTCATCATTTGATTTGTCCCATCATCTTCCTCCATGGGATCATTAACTTGATTTGTCCCATAATATTCTTCCATGAGATCCTCATTTGCTTGGTCATGATGACGTTCCTCAACTTGTACAACATCATTTCTACTAATACTTGGTGCAATATTCTGTGGAAAGTTAGAAGGCAACTCTAACTTTATAATTACAAACAATCATGCAAAATTAGTGTATACTATAACAAACATTCAAACAATATATATATATATATATATATAATTGACAAAATAAAAAAAGATAATGAATATATAGTTAATTACCATGGGACGATATTCATTCGATCCGCCATCAATGTGTCCATATTTCCTACAATGTTTTGTAATTGTTGCTATTAAAATTCTTACGGGATGTCTGAGGCAACATTTTTTACAAGGGCAATAACATCTAACATCACCCTTTTCACCCGCTTTACTTTTTTCCCCACCTCTAACAACTTTTTGCGACATTCTTCTGCACAAAAATACCATTTTGAAACCGACGTTGTTATAGAAAGATTGTCGCAAAATCTTTAAATCGTCAAATATTTATAGTCCAATTTTAGGTCACGATCATTGCAATTGCAATGACCGTGACCTAAAAATATTTCTTCTTTTTTACCTATTTATTTGTCATTTTTAACGGTCAATTTTAACGTTAGGTCAGTTGTCGCTCTTGCGATGAACGTTGACCATATTAATTTAAACAAACTAGATGAGTCGCTCTTGTGACGAACATTGACCATATTAATTTAGCCAAAGTACATGCATCGAGATAGCGACGAATACGAAGTGGATTTAGAAAAATTGAACTTTTTCTCTTGCATGTTGAGACGAAAGAGTACTTTCATCGCAAGTGGTCGTCGCAATTTTTTCAATATGTAGTAGTGTACCCCCTTGTTGTTTTGTTTTCCCTCTTGTCTTTTATGATTGGGGTTTTACTTTATGAGATTGGGGTTTTATATGTAATTAGGGTTTTATTAATATTAATTAACATACTAATTAATATTTATATTAATTAAATGTCAATATTTAATAATAATCCTAATTACCCTAACCCCTCTCCCTAACTATAAATAAGACCCTACCCTATTGCATTTTTACATACACTCACTCTCCTCTCTCTCCTTGCTGCAACTACCTTAATGACTATTCTCCCTTGTTGGTGCGACCTCTCTTTTGGTTATCAGTTTCAGATCTAGTTGGCTGGAAGCTTCTTCATTGGGTCTGTTGATGAGTGATTGTTGGATCTATCTTCCCTTGAGTTGTAAGGTGTCTCCCAAGAGCTGTCGAACCTATTTCTAGGGATACTAGACCTGTTTCATTGGCTACCGGACTTGTCCTCTTGCACAAAGGTGTCCCCTTAAGTTGTTGGACCTGTTCTTGTGGGTGTCAGATCTCCCTTTAGGGTCACAGACCCAAGTACAGGCACCGCGGTCTCCTTCAGGGCTCTCTCCTTTGTTGTGTGGGCTCTCTTCTGGCTGTCACATGGAGTGTTGAGATCCATGTGGGGGGTTATCAACTTGTTTTCCGATTTTCTGAGTTCAGGGTTTTTCCTTTTTATTGTGGAGGGTCTGATAACATGTTATCCAGTTCTTTCATGTGCTATATCACTGTTTTGTGGAGGGTTTGATAACTTGTTTTCCATTTCTTTCTTGTGCTATATCATTGTTTTGTGGAGGGTTCTTTCTGTTGGGGTATTACCGTTATCTACTTGGAAGTCTGGGGATTTATTATTGTTTTTTGGGGGGGTCTCTATCATTGGAAAAATTGTCCCACAATACACATTGACAGAGATCAAACCCTAGAGGTTTGATCCATGAACCTAACTAAATTCTGAGCATATTTATAGAGGCATACATCCACACATATGACATGTACATCTATCATTGAATTAGGAGGTAAGCTAAAAGTTTATTTTTTATACTCAGAAATTTTGTTTGTTTCAAATTTGTTTATATCTCTTCTTCTTTATGTTGATCTAAGTGAACAGAATTTTTTTTAAACATTTTGGTTTTTAATTTTCCCTAATTCTAACATGGTATCAGAGCTTAGGGTGTGAAAAAAACTCAAGAATTACATACTTGAGCCTATGTAGATCCATTCCTTAGGGTTTGTTTTGCAGATCAACAATATATCATCTTCATAATCTGATCCAGAACTCAGCATGGCCTCTTCTTCAGTAAAATATGAAGGTAGACTTGAAATGACCTCCAAATTCAATGCTTGGAAGTGTAGGATACTCAACATCCTAGAAGAGAGTGACTTGGATGAGCTGGTTACTAGGGTAATAGAAGAACCCACTTCAAATACTGGCAAGGAAACATACAAGAAGAGACAAGCCAAAGATAAAATATTCATTTTTTACTGAGTTAAGGACAACATGATGCCCATCATTGGTCATCTAAGGATTGATAAAGATTTCTTTGATGCTCTAGAAAATTTCTATGAAAAGAAGGCTCCAACTTAGAAGAGAATATTGAAGAAAAACCTACATACATTAGAGATGGGAAAGGATGAAACCATCATTGCCTTCTTCTCCAAGATTTCTCAAACCAGAGATCAGATTACAACAATAGGATTTGTTGTGGATGATGATGACCTTATGCAAACTGCAGTTGATGGACTCCTAGAGTCATGTGGAACTTTTCTTGCTTTAGTCAATGGAAAAGAATATCAACCTAACTTCAAGAGATTATGGCATTATTGCTTAAAAGAAGAAGGAAGACTCAAAAGAAGAAATGAACATTTAACTGTAAGAGATCATTCCCTTTTAGCTAAAGCCAAGAGATGGAAGAAGTTTCATCAACCTAAAGGAAAAGGTAAGAAACCTCAAGGTAATATCTCTCATCTTAATCCTCATTTATCTAAAGTAAGATTTTTTAACTGCAATAAGCTAGGAAATGATGCAAAAGATTGCAGGAACCCTCCCTATCAGCAGAGAAGAAAAGGTAAGTTTCATGCCTCATTTTCCACTGAAGAAGCAGAGCCTCAACATGAACCTCAAAGAAGAAGAACCAGGGAAACCACCAAAGAGAAAGAACAAAACCAAGAATATTATCTCATCTCAGCTCTTTCTAACACTATAACCAAGTCAAAGGATGTTTGGTTAATGGACAATGGTGCCTTCAAACACATGACAAGATTCAAACAAAATATTGCAAACTATTAGGATAAGAAGTTCAATGTAAAGGTAGAACTGGGTGATGATGGTACCTATGACATAAAATGGTTTGGATTTGTTTCATTCAAGCTTCAATCAGGCAATGTATTTCATATTGATGAAATTCTTTATGTTCTTGGTTTAAAGAAAAATCTAATCTCAATTGCAGTGTTATAAAGAAAATGATACTCAATAACCTTCACCAAAGGGAAGGCTCACATGTGGCCCTCAAATCAAGATTTGATCTCTGCCATGACTATTAGAAATCATGAGAGTGGACTTTATGAAATCACGGGTCAAGTTGTTCAAGAACTAGCACGCAAGATGATAAACCCCTGTGAGCTCTAGCACATAAGGCTTGGGCATTCAACTACAACACACTTCCAGGTTTGCAAAAGATGGTAACACGTATGAAAATGTTTTCATTTGAGCATGATAGTGTTTGTAGAGGTTGTGCTCTCGATAAGAATACAAAGAAAGATTATCCTCACAACAATAGAAAAAATCTAATGGAATTTTAGATCTAATTCATTCTGATCTTTGTGGACCTATGATTGCTCCATCTATGAATGGTTGTCTTTACTATATCATTTTTATTGATGATTGTTCTCATAAAAAATGGATTTGTTTTTTAAACACTAAAGATGAATCTTTCAACAGATTTCAAGATTTCAAGAATCTTATTGAAAATCGGACAGGTAGACACATATGGGTTTTAAGAACAAAAAATGGTAAAGAATTTGACTCCTACAAGTATGATGAACTCTGTCGGGCTTCCGGGATTAAGAGGGCGTTGATTGTGCCTTATAATCCCCAGCAGAATGGGGTTGCAGAAAGAAAGAATAGAACAATTTGTGAAGAAGCCAGAGCCATGATGTATGATCAAAATTTACCATTATTTCTTTGGGCCGAAGCATAACGCTTTCATCCAATGCTTTCCAAAACTATTTCATGTCCTTGCAGGGACCATAAATATCCAGCAGTGTTAACTCTTGATTTTGGATTAAACTCTTTCTTGTTAAGAAGATACCACCCACAGTGAGATACGAATCAAATGAAAAAAGTAAAGGGTCCCAAGAAGATAAGAGACCTACAGAGGTACCTATAGAGCTGGCAGAACTCGAAACCTAAGATAGATGGAAAAGATGGATAAAATCTCTTGCTCTTTGCTCATTTACCAAGGTCTCTTGAAGGAGAAGGATATCAGGATGGATGTGTTCCAAAAGACGACAAAACGAGGCAACTTTGAGGGTGCCTCCTATCCCTCTAATATTTAAGGATAAAACTAACATTACTTATCCCTTGCCAGGGCTTTCAATTCTCTAAGAGGCCTAGTGTCAGTGTTGGATGGTACAGTCCCAGCTGGAAGTGTAGAGGTATGTGACAACTTCTTTCTGCTGCTTAGGGTTTTAAGGGGGGGAATTTCTATACCTAGTCCCCTTGACTAGGGATAGTCTTTTCCAGTCCTAGATGGGGAGTGTTTTGAAGAGGAAGCCTCCATCTGTGGTTGAGGAATAATGACGGCCTTTCCTCTGAAAGTAGGTAACTTAATAGCATCATTATTATCCTTTAAGAAGGGTATCAAGCAATTGAGAGAATTTTTTATTGAAGAGTTACCCTCTTCTGGTTCTCTAAATCCAAGTTCCACTGCTGAGTCGATCATGAGAGTCGAGGGAAGGGGATGGATAGTAATCAGTTCTAGAGAGATAAAACCCAAAGGGGAAGGGAAGGAATCTGACCCTATAGGAAGGCTAGCTGAAACTAAGGGTGGAATAGAGGAGGGGCAACTAAAAACCAGAGGTGGCGATAAGATAATCATAGAGGTGTCTAGGACTGCCTCTATTGGAGCTCTAAAATCGGCATTCGCATCTGGAGCACTCAAAATAGTCAGCGTGGAGGATAACGGCCACCTTGAACATTCAATGGCATTCCTTTCAAATAGAGATAATGAAAAATATAAGGAAGGTAAAAATAGCTTCAACTTACTCAAAAAGGTGGTCGAACCGGTCAAAGGAGACCTCTGTCTAGTTTCACAAATTATAGGTGCATCCCCCAATGAGTTTTCTTCTTGCATATACTCTAGTGGGTCTTCTTGAAGTAGAGATTCTTCAGATTTTTCTTCTGTAGCCATTCCATTACAGTCACGACGCAGGTGACCAATACAATGACCCAAACTGCATCTGAATGGTATACCTTGATATTCTAACCTCAGTTTAATGTGATGGCCTCGCCAGTCAATATATAGGAGCTCCAAGAGTCCATTGTGAATTTCAATCTCCATTAGGATCCGCCCAAATTTTCTTGTTGGGTTGTCAAAGACGTCTCATCCAGTGTGATAAAACGACCCAGATAATCACCTATAGCCTTCAATGTGTCCTTGTTCCAAAGGTGAATCAGGAGGTCCGGGAGAAGAACCCACAAGTGCCTTTGTTGAAAATATTATGTTTGAGGATTGAAGGCCACCGTCCAATGCTTTAGCATTAAACTACTGCCTCCAAGGACCCAGAAACTATTCAATAATAAAGAGGCATTTTCTGGTGACTTGCATATGAAGCCCAACCAACCCTTAGTAAAAAAGAGGATCTCCAGGACATAACCAAGTATTGGTTTCCATCTAGTCACCATCCATTCCTCAACTGACCTAGTTTCCAGGTAGGAATAAGATAGTCTCTCAACAAGACCACAAAGGGCCAGCCTGCAAGTCTCTTCAAGAGCCACATCCTCCCCTAGCACCATCCTCCAAACTCTCTTATTTGTCTTCCACGCCTTCTTACGAACATCGATATGTTGTGTAAATCTCAGAGTAAACCTGTGTCTACCTACAAAGGTTCCTTTATCATCCAAAATAGGGAGTCTTGGACCCTTTGAGCCACTCTTAAAAGAAACATAAGGAGGACCTACAGAAGAACCTGCCAAGTCGGTTTTAGCTAGGATAGATGGTGTTAACTTTGGGAAAACTGGAGAAGAAGTAAATGGTTGATTGATGAGGCCAGTAGAGTTAGGAGGCAGTGAGTGGTGAGGGTATGTGCCCGAAATTAACCCCAAGGCACACAAATCATTGAAAATACCTCCCCTGAGCCATACATCCTCGTCTCCGGGATTCATGAGTTCCATGACATCTTCTAAAATGTTGGTATTTGAAACTGATCCCATCTAGTCAGCACCTCTTTGGATAAAAAAGGAGTGGAAACCTATGTGATTTGGTAATGGGAAAGGACCAGTTTCCAAAAAGATAAAGGAGAACCGGGCCCAGGGTCAGTGGGAATAGTAAACAAAAAACACTGACAGAGAAACCAAAACTCGGTAGAGAAGGAGGGGTAGGTGAAGAGAAAGGTCCTTGGAAAGATCAACCTATCACTTAGAAACAAAAAACACAGACCTAGAAAAAAGGAAACTATCTTCGTAAATAAAGGTCTACTATAGGTCCCCACAGTCCTAGAACTGGAAATCCGCCATAATAGCACTAGTGAAGCTCCATCTCTAGCGGTAACCATACCTGGAATCCCACCAGTGACTTCATAAATATAAAAAACCAAATTCTATTCTCTCATGCATAACAATAGTCTAAAAGATTACCATGAACTCTAAGAGATTCATATTAATTTCCATGTCACTTTCATCCGAACTATATAACTATATTGATTGACTATTAATCGAATAGTTATCAATATATATATTTGGTGGTTGGCTTAGCCATAAATTTAAAAATAGATGATGATGATGATGATGATGATGATGATGATGATGATGATGATGATGATGATGATGATGATGATTATTATTATATAACTACACTTATTATTAAACAAACATTTATAAAAATATATATAAATAAAAATAACAATAATATATATAATAATTTWAAAAAAATAAAAATATCAATATATATATATATATATTTGGTGGTTGGCTTAGCCATAAATTTAAAAATATTATTATTATTATTATTATTATTATTATAAAAAAAGCGGTGTTCTAAATTTTTCATTATTATTTTTTTAACTAATATCATGTTCCAGTAAAGATAATTATTCATATCTTCTCTTTTGACCAATCAATCATACAAAATGTAATGTACCATTACCTTATACATCTATTAATAAAAATAAAAAAAACTAATATTCCATTATTTTTTAACTAATATCATATCCAAATAAAAATAATTATTCATATCTTTCCTTTTGAACAATCACAAATCACACAAAATGATATATATATATATATATATATATATATATATATATATATATATATATATATATAATATTTTGAATGTATCATTAACTTATACACCTATTAATAAAAAATAAAAAATAAATAAAAACTGGTGTTTTGAATTATGTTTTAACTAATGTCATGTCTAAGTAGAGATAATTATTCATATCTTTCCTTTTTAGCAATCACACATAATGTAATTTAAAAAAAATAAATAATTTTTATTTAAAAAAAATCATTTTAATAAAAATAAATAAATAAAAACTTTATCAAACATGGGGAAAATAATTAAAAATTTGTATAGCATCTTATTGATTTGTTTTTTTTAATAATATATGAAAATTTGTATAGCATCTTATTGATTTGTTTTTTTTAATAATATATGATAATGTAGTGTATTGAGAATTCAAGTTAATTTATTGAGGAATCAAAATTGAACTATTTTCACGATTTAAGAAGTTCAAACTTTTTAAAGTAAATTTCATTTGTTTTTATATTTTTATGGATTTAAAAAAATAAAATTTTAAATTTATATTTTATTTATGAAAATTAAATATTGTAAAAAGTTAAAAAGAATAGTAATTTTTTTGAAAAATAGTTAATATCATTTGATTATATAGATGTATACTTCCATCATCAACCTTGATGACAACAACTATGCTATTTTTTAGTATTGTCTTTGCTTTTGGATCATCTATTGGGGACAATACTCTCAAAGCTTAGTGAGTGGAATGATTTCCACTCATCAGACTAGAGAAAAATCAATTCATTTGTGAAATTCCTTTAGAGATGGGGAGAATGCAAGGATTAGAGATTGTAGTGGAAGAACCTTTTAAATTGCATGCCAACGTAGTTTTTTAGGCTTACTAAATTGTCATTCTTAGATTTATTTTACAATATACTCTCTAGAAACTTGTCTTCTCTTCCCCACCTTCAAAATTTCATTTCTCTTCATATATTTTACAACAATTGTTCTAGGTCCTTTCTAGAGACAACTATATTCAAAGGGTTCCATGTAAGTGAATTGTCTTGTAATGCAGTGCTTTTCACATAGAGGACAAAAAAAAAAATTAAGTGTCAAAGCACCTTTGATTAGGGAGTCTTGTGAAGTTAAGTTGGTTATGATCCTTCTATTCAATGTGGTAACAATGATGATGTTTGTGGGCCTCTAATTAGTGGCAAGAGGTCATTGAATGAGCAACCCAAATTCAGAGGATTCAAAGACCAACTGGTCATGGAAGATGACTTAATTTCAACAGCTTAATTTCTCATTGAATATGTCGTCGATAGTAACATAACCAAGATTGTTAAGGCATGGTCTACTATGAAAAGATAGGCAATGGTGATGTGATTACAATGAAGAAGATATGGATATGCAAGGAATTAGAATGTGGGAAAGTATGGGACTCCTCAATGGGAGTGAACACACTAGACACTACCCTTAAAACATCATTCATCTTCTCGGTTGTTTCATGGATGCACTATCAAAGCTTCTAATGTACAATTACATGCCCAACAAAAGCTTGGGTATGCCCTTGCATGAGAAGAGTATGTTGGTCTGGGAAGTCAAATATAACATAGAGATAAGAGATGCATAGGAGTTAGTGTATCTACACCTTGACTATCAACCACCCATACTTCATCAAAACATTAAGGCCAATAACATATTGTTGGGAAATTAGTGTGAGCATTATCTTGTCAATTTTGGCCTCAACAAGCTCATCAATTCCACTAATTTCAACGGGTCTTTGACAATCGTAGTTAGTTATTATGGTTATATAGTTTCCATCGTAGCAATTTCATGATCATGTATGAAATCAACATCCAACATCCTGGTTTGGATATTGTTACTGAAACCATTGAAGCTCTTGCAATGTCCTACCTTATATTTTGCAAATTGGACCCTTCATATTCAAACTTGCATGATGGTAAACACTAAAATTTTTACTCTTATCAACTTATACACTTATACTGTAAGCATTCTATGAAACTTCATTGACTTGGTCTCATGCCAATAAGCCTCGATCAAATTTGGAGTATCTATGTTCGCTTTCTCATACTCTAGATATCAAGGAAAATTTGTATATTTATATTTTAATTCTTTTGCAAAACATTGTCAAAACTATTATGGGCATTCCTTTACCAAACCCTCTAAATTGAGCCTTCCAATTTGTTTTTCATTTTGTGTGCATTGACTAACAAAATGGATTAAATGAATATATATTATATATGATGGCACGGTAGAATAGTGTGTTTGTTCATTAATTGTTATCTTCATTAATTTTTAATTACATACACACACCCACACACACGTACATTTCAGTTACTCCATTCAAGTATAATCACTTTTTCTTTTTATTACTCAAGAGTTGGATGATTATTTATCTTTCAAATTGAAATTAAAACCAACCTTCAAATTTGGTTGGTTTTAATTTCATTTCAAAAGATATATATTCATACAACTCTTTGTTGAATCCATCCCTTTCACTTATGTCACCCACTGGAGATCACTTGTATTATGCATTTAATGGGTTCAAACAACCATAAAACTCATATAGGTTGTAGTTATCCATGTCAATATAACAACTACATGAGACATGGATCGAACCATTTTGAAAGCTAGGATGCCTTCGAGAATCAATCACAACCATCTTGAGCAGGGTATTTTTTAAAGATTCAAATATTTTACCTATGTATATTATTCTAGGTGACTATTTGGGTTTGAAAAAATCCTACATGTAGATATGTAGGAGAATATGCAAGTTGTGTGATATAACATCTTGGTTTACAACATTCAAATTGAAGAGGAGCAACGACATTGACAAATTCAAACACGTGAACTTGTTTGTGCTGGAATCAATGGTTTTTGGTGTAACCTCACCCTGTCGTAATGTGTAGTCAACCATGAAGATGAAATTGACCTTTACATGAACCAATTGAAGAATGGAACTAAATAGCCACCAATTCAGCACATGAAATTGAATATGTCCACTTGATTAATTTAGATTCACATTTTATGGACAGTGTGTTGAGAATTTTGCTACATTGGTAAGCAAAACCCACTTGATTTAGCTAGGCTATAGGCTAAACAATAGACAATGGTTAGTAGTGGGAGAAGCAAAAGAGTATTATAATGGAAAGTAAGTAACAAAGTTGATCCAGGTGGACATCATTGGTCGCCCACCCATTCCACTAGCTCAAAATACGGTTTCCATCTTGGCAGCTTTTCTATAGTTTTACAGGTCCCAAACTTCTGGGATTGTTTTAAGGCCCTAAACAACGTTTTTTTGATGTGGAAGCCCCAATATTTGTTACTGGATTGTATCGGGCTATTTGGAATGTGTACTCCTCGGACAGACCTTTCTGACGAGGTATCGAGCACCCCAAATGAAGATTGTATGAAAAATTTACGCCCTCGGGAAGTTGTGTATCAACTACCCCCATCAAGGCCCACCAACCTTTTCACATTTCATATTATGGGGTTAGGGTTTTGGATGTTTAGGGTTTTCTCATTTATTATTTATGTTAAAAATATGTTTGGAGCTTCATTGTAATCATCTTCTTGTGAGTGAGCATAGTCGTCACATCTCTTCTCGGAGATAAGCTACCACCATTCTAGCGAGTTCATTTCACTCGATAATTTATTTTACAGTCTTGACATATTTCATTCTTTAATATAAATTGAGTATTATTTTATCTATGTGTTTATATCATATTTATTTGTTTCATTTCATTCCCTCATAAATCCATATCAAAAGTGGCATGCATGCGGCTAGATTACAAATTTAACCACAATAATGTCATTCACACACAAAAATTGGAGGGAAACAACAATACTCATATATTGGTCCAATGGAAAAGCATAAAAATGTTTAACATTGCATGATAAGAATTATTTGAACCAAGCGGACTCTAACACTCTCCTTGGTATGGGTCATTTTCCTTCTTGAAAGCTCTATCTAACTACAGTAATTGAAGAAATATTGGTTCCTTGAAGAAAGAACACAAGCAAGCATGAGGGAAATGAATGGTAAAGATCAGAGAGTGAGATGATTGATCTCCAAGCTCATTCCTTCAACATAACCTTTCAATTCTTCTTCTTCTTAAATGTTACCCCATGGATTTCATTTATAGATAAATTTCAAGCTCTAGTGAAGAACTAGTTCCAATATGAATGTTCCTCATTCAAATGGGATCTCCAATGCATGATAAAAACCCTTGGGAGGCCAAAGTACTTAGCATTGATGAGATGAGAGCTTGAATTCACCTTGTACACTGCCCTAGAGCCACTTGAGTCAATACTATCGACCATTAATGTGCCAAATAAGTCACTCTCATGTGCTTTTGCAGAATTGCACAGGCATCAAAGGATATCTCATGCAAGTATTGCGGGTGAGAGCAAAGAATGACCATGAAAGTGAATAAAAACTCAACTTCTAAAGTTGGTTTCATTCATCAAGGTGTGTCAAATAGACACGAGGTAGTTTTTTTATGATACTTTATTGTCAGATGGTGATGCTTTAGTGAATGCTCACTGAAATGTCACTTGTGAGTGAACTTGAGATGATAATAGACAATTATGGGGTGTGTGGTCCCATACATCGAGAGTTTAGTCACCTACCCAAAGTTATAGATAGATGATCTCTTCGATTGATCTATCACACAAATGAACACATATTATATGGTGATCATCATCTACCTATGGATCTTTTCTCATTGTGCTTAAGTGCTAATGATGTCTATTGACACCACCATTGCTCTTGGAATCTTTGTTTTCATTTATGTTGTTATTATACTTGTTCCAACACAAAATCAGAGTTGTTTGGATCTCAATCAGGTTTTTGCAGAATGTGAATGAGTTCCATTAAGGCTAGTGGTATTGATGAGTTTTATTATTCTTGTACTAAGTTGAGTTTGTTTGTGGGTTTGGTAATATGGTGAATTGTTGAGTTCTACCATCATGTGCCCTAGCTTCTTTGACATGATCTAGTAATTTCATGATCTACTATATGGTGCTCTAGATCCACCTCTAGTGTGTTTGTTGCATCTCTTGTTTTAGTACCATGGAGTTTTTTGAAGCAATCAATTGAACTCTAGGTGAATTTACTGGGTTATGCATGGACGTTTTATCCACTCAATTGAATCCATTCGTTGAATAGACTATATCTTTTGTTGTGCATAATGATTGAAGATGAATTCATTTGTATGCACTAACTATCATTAGTCACATTGATCGGTTGACCATGGGTGAGACATTTTTTGCGTTGGAAACCAACTTGAGCATTGTCTCTTTAGAGATTGCATGTATCGACTAAGCAGTGGACTATACAAGACTAGTTCTCTGAATGGGAAATGGAAGCATCAATGCCCTACCCTTGGTAAGATCTGCAGTGATCTTTGTATAGTGGTTGGTTTTCCTCAATGCATGGTGAATATTGAAGGAGGCTTGTAGATCCAACATTGACAGTTTTATAAGTCTTTGGAGGACCTACACTATGCAATTAATCGATTGAAGTTGAGTTTGGTCGATGACAGACTCAACTGAGGGTCAACAAGTGTTCTTTTTACCCACTACATAGTGTTGATCGATTTGCCTTGCTCATTGACTAAAACATTGATTGGTCTAGTTGATCGATCGACCCACCCTTGATTATTGCATAGTGTCGCTTGGATTGATTTGGTCATTGGATTGTTGATTAAAATTGTGGTGTGAAGAGATGATTGCATTAGTGGATCAAATAGAGCACAACAATATTATCAATTAACATATAATCAATTATCCTTACAATATTGTATATCGTTGACTAATGTAGCAATGGATTGACTAGAGATTGATCAATGTGAATTCGACTTGCCATAGTTGATTGATGGTGAAAGAAAATTGTGAGAAGAATTTGTTGCCTTGCAAGAGTATCGTGATCGACTTCACGAATATGCTAATGCCATGCACACTATTGTTTCTCTATTGTATATAAAGAATGGAAGATTCAAGGACTACTTAGAGTTAACCTATACCCAATTGGAGGATGAGGCTACCTTCTTACAAATTACTATCTTGCAGAGATATGATGAAAAATCTAGAAATATTGATGTCTTGGAAAGTATGTTGAAATATGCCTTTGAAAACCTCGTGGATAAATTTGGGAATAAAACATATCTCCTAGATTATTTGGAGGAAATTGAAAACTTCTCCCGTATAAGTATGAATGGTTGAAGGAGAACATTAATAAGCTAGAGATAGTCAATACCCAGCTAGAGAATGAAGTTGCATGCTTGCAAGCCTATGTTGATGAGATTTGTGAGAAAGATGCTCCCCTTTAGGTAGATAACGTCTGATTATTTGATGAATACCAAGATTTTAGGAAAGACTATGATCTCTAACTACTACAAATAATTGAGAAAGATGAGACTAATAAGGGATTGTAGGATTGCAAACATGGTCTTGAACTAGAAGTCAGTGGATTGCAAACTACTATGAAGAAGTATGATGATTTTGAGCTTACAAACTCTACAATTACTTATTCTACATTTGATGATCTTGCTTGTGGCCCTATTGATTGTAAGAAGGATGATATTGATGTTTTGACACCTTCTCATGTTTTTTTGGTGTTAATGTTATAGTTTTTCCTAGTTTTGAGAAACATACTACAGTTATTAGGTCCTAGATGTTAAAAAATATGGGCTATATTGGAGGTGGACTTAGGTAGAGTGGACATGGAATTGTTGTTCCAGTTAATCCTAAGCTAATATTTCCTACAAGAAGTCATGGATATGATGAGAATTCATTAACAAGTATGACTATCTTTTTGAAGATTAGAAGGGTCTTATTTGTTGCAAAGTGAAATTAATCTAACTAAGTTACAGGAAAGGAAACCAACTACTGATGATTATGTTCAGCCGACTAAATATTTGGTTCATCATAAAATGCCAAAAATTGAAATTGTTGTTACAAATGATGTTGTTGTTGATGTGTGAGGTTGTCCTAAACCTTTGATTGAGCAGGAAACTGAGCTTGCACTTTTTGTTCAGTTGGAAAAAAAATATTTTCCATATCAACATCCTCATCTTAAAGATCGAAGGATTGTGTTCAAGAATCAACATTCTTGTAGTAGTGGCATATATTCTTTCAAATCTTGCAAAAGAGGTGTGAAAGACAAAATTTTGGACCAATGTCGACTACTCAAGTTGATTGTGGTTGGATTGAACAATGGTAATGGTATCATTTGAATAGGTATTTGAGGACTTCCAACATATGCATATCATTAACTATACAATAGTATAGTTCTCCTATTTTTTCATGTTGATCCATATAGAGTTGTCAATTGAGGTTTGACCAAAGGTGTAATTTGATTGAGTTTCAACTGGAGATGTTGTTCATGTTTGTATTTGGTAGTTTCTTTCTTATGACTTGAATGTCTTGTGGATTGATGTATTTTTATTTCAATTGTGTTTAAGGGGGCATGTTATTGATGTTTTGATTAATTAAACCCAACATGAGATGTCTAGTTTTTTATTGACTAGGACTTCTTGTGATTGACTAAACTAAGTTCGATTGAGTTGTTTGATGATGGATTGTTGGGCTATGTAGAGATTGATTTGACTTGTTGCTACAAATAAGTGATTGAAGGATAGTGATAAAAGACTAGTGTGCAGGAGTACCAATTGTTAGTCATAGAGCATGTTGACAAAGATGTCAATTAAGAACTATTGTGTGTCACGCAAGCACCTATTTAATGATCATTAGATCCTGCTTTTATAGAGATTGTTTTATTTATGGATAGATACTGGTTTTTTGATATGATTGATGTCTAGTTGAATATTCAATAGGGATTTTCTTTTTATCTTGTTGACTAATCTATCGAGACTATGTTGTCACGTTGTCTAGTTAAATAATTGACTAGGACTAGTTTTATAGAAGTTTGGAAACCTTTTTTTATTATTTTAACATTGTTTGCATATTCTCTTCTTTGTTAGCATGGTGCACATATTGTTTCAATGATTTCAAAGTAGAATGGGTGTATCATCTTATCGAGGTTACAGTTGTTCAGACCTTTGTTTGGAGCATGTCATTGTACCTTGGATTGATTAGTAAGATAGTTATTTGCAAAGGTGGTAGTGTTTCTTATTGTACCTATATGGATCAATTTTCTTTGGCAATCAACTTTTGTAGTTCTTATCAAATCAAAGGAGGTGTTATGTAATTTGATTTTCCTCAAAGATGAGTTTAAGGGGGGGATTTTGGAATCGACGATTCATGGTGTAACCTCACCTTGTCAAAATGTGTAGTCAATCATGAAGAGGGAGTTGACCATTAAGGGAGTCAAAAAAGGAATGAAATCGACTGGCCATCGATTGAGCTCATGAAATCAACTACATCCACTTGATCAATTTTGATCCAATTTTTCTAATAGTTATGGGGCTATGTGGTCCCATGCATTGAGGGTTTGGTCACCCTACCCATACCTCTGCAAGTAGGACTAAGGGGGGAGGAAATAATATGCTAGAACATAGACCCTATCCATACCTCTCTCTCTCTCTCTCTCTCTCTCTCTCTCTCTCTCTCTCTCTCTCTCTCTGCAAGTAGGAATAAGGGGGGAGGAAATAATATGCTAGAACATAGACCTTATGAAGATTGAGGAACCAAGTCCTCCTCACTCGAGAGAGGGAAAGGAAGCCAAAGGAAATTTCCACCCCTAAATGTGTGATTTTTTTTTCAAATTGCCAACTTTTTTGTGTTAGTTTGTTAATCAAGTCACAAGTGGAATCACCTGGAACTCATGTCTAGAAGAATTTTTAAAGTATAGCATTGAATGTATAGAATTTAGTACATTTTTGGAGTTATCTCTAAATTTCTAAATTTTGATTAATGTACATGTCGCTAGCCTCGACGCAACCCCCTTTGTAATGAATTCAAATTGTTTGTTATGGGTAAACAAATAATAATTGATTAAGTAATTAATAATGATCATCATCATCATCATCATCATCAATTAATAATATTATAAATTAATAATGAAAATCATAGTCTGTTGTATTCGCTACAAATATTTAGATATATCAGTGACCTAATAATTGAAGTTATCAAAGAAAAACAATGAACATATCGGAAATGAGATATTTATGCAATCAAAACATCTAAACCTTATTTATGTTTGTATGCTCATTAATCGGTTGAGCCAAACATTGGTTGATTTCTATTCATTAAAATATAGCTTGTAAATTATTAACTTTGATTGATTTAAATTCTTGAAATAACAATATGAACCCACCATATTATATATATGTATTAAAAATACCACCAAGAGTACAATGAATAGAGATTTGAAAAACTACACTCCTAATTCTACTTGATCACCCACATTTTCTTCACCACTTACATTCACACCATCCTCTTCTTGACCCGATGGAACAATTGCAATAGGTATATTTTGAAAAACCCTTTTTTCCCTGGGTGTACATGAAATTGCAAACCATAATTTTGCATCAGAGACATCAAGATGGAAAAAAATTTCTCAAAATGTTCTCGAAGCACAAATGGTTTAGCTTGAGATGTTGAGATTTTTCTATGTATTCAATAGAATATAATTCATTATCTAGGTCATTGTGGGGCTAAATATATGCACTATTAATTTCCAACATTAAATTGTCAACCAGGGAGTCGTAGACTTAGAGGTGCAAGCACATGAAATGCAGGATTGGAGCCTAGTCTAGCCTATTCTAAAGCCAGCAAACACACTTCCAAATGAATGAAAGAAGAACTAGAGATAAAATCAAAGTGCAGAAATAAAAAGAAATTTAAACTATGGAAAATCCAAATTAAAGCAAACTAGCTAAAGGGAAAATCAATCAAACAAATAGAAAATGAAATGTAAATTCAAACCATGAAAATGAAATGAAATGTGAATGTAAGCATTGAACCTAAAACACACAAAGAAAACCACTCATAATACATACAGTGATTTAATTATCCATCTACATTCAACACATTGTTTACACTATATACATTTGGACTGTACATAGTCATGCAATTAAAACTCAGAAATTACCCTTCAAATGAGTACACCTGATACACAGGAACAATGATGGGATCAAAGACAACAAATGCTTGGAATAGGAGCTTACTTACTTCTGTTCTTTAAAGGATTGTGTGTGTGAATTCAAGATCAATCAATCTTTTGAGAAGAAAATAGTATGTCCAGGAATGGAGTGTGAATATAAGAATGAAGTGCACACATGAATGTCGTATTGGTCATGAAAAATAATATAATTTTCAGAATTAATAACCATGTTTAGATATTTGATATGCATCTTGGAAATGATTTAAACCACAGTTGACAATTATGGAAGTTATATTTGTATTTAAGAACACAAGATCGCATATATATTCAAGTCGAAGATTATTAGCAATTATAACTCTAACATGTTGGTCTTGTCTTCCTGTAGAAGTAAATCAATCACACGCACAAGATTAAAAATAGTGAAATAACAGAGTAGTTGATACAAAGGTAAGGTAAATAGCATTTAATTACAGGATTGTTGTTCTTAGAGAAAGAAATGATAAGAAACACACAGAAAACTACTTGTTGCTACACTAAATCTAGGAAATAGAACACACATACAATTCTAGAAATAAAATTACAAAACAAAGAAACGATCAATACCAAATTGAGGGGCCCTACCCAATTGGTTGCATGCTGCTTGAAGAAGAAATCAACTGCAAATGATTGTAGAAACGCTTCAAAACTTCATTGCATAAAAATCTTATTTGAACCAGTGCTCTAATTAGAAGAGACTTATGTTGAACATAATCAAACTAAGTATCCCCTTCTCAATGGATCTGATACATATTTATACACAAAAACCAAAAGGAAGAGGATAGAACCAAATCCCAAAACTTAGAAACAAATTTGCCAATTTTTGGAGCAAATCCCCAAACCTGGGTTTTTCATCAATTTAGGCAGATCCCAGTTATAGATCCACCCATATCTTCCAAAAAAATTCAAATTTTGAAAAAGTGTCATCATCTTACTCAATTTTCCACATTCTAGAAAAAACC
>ML794825.1:423368-439375 GCA_009831015.1 Picea engelmannii | reverse complement strand
TACAAGAAACACACTTCACAAACTATCATAAGTAGACCATGATATAATCATCTTTTAACCAATAAAACATAGAAAAGACAATGTATTAACCACATTGGATATAATGATGAATGATGGTGTTTAATTAGGGTTTATGGTGTGTATTAACAACAAAATGCAGGAAAAGGTGAATTAATGAATGTTTTTGTACAAAGGAAAACATGGAAAAAGTGGAGCTCAACAGTGATATCTAAAAATTCTTGTTTTATCAAAAAAATTGAACCATTTACATTTAAAGGACCTATAGTCCAACTCAATTATTTATTAAATAGTGCCAATGTAATCAAGTTGTCCAGTTAGGTTTGTATCCCCTTGAACTTGTATGACTTGTTTGATCAAATGAAACAAACACTCAATAATCACATGTTTATTTTCCATGATCCAAACTCTCCATTCTAAAATGATGTCTATATTTCCATGTCGTAGGATATGTTCATACCCACATGCATAGAAAAAATTCCTGTTAAAATCAACAATAGAATTAAACTTCTAACAATACACAAATATGACTAATTAAAATTTATGAAATTAATCTAATGATCAATTCAATATCATATATCGTCCTCTTACATCCAATTCCTATGTTTAGTGCATCTAGTTCACTTTCATTGTTGGCTCATCCGAAATTTTTTATTTGCTCCTTCACCCAAGTATTTGTGCACTATTTAGGCCATGGATCACATAATTCTACAAGGAGTGGAACACACACTAGGATCGACCTTCTAAATGATTTTATGTCCCCTGTGTGTGCCTCTGTGTGTTTTAAAGTTAAATTTAACCTCTTTGCAACCTGTTCTTTGTTCACTAACATGCATGTACCTTTATATAGCTACAAAAGGATACAAAAGGAGGAGGAAAGGTGCTAAAGAGAAATCACTAACAGGGAAATTTAATGTGCCTATTGAGATAATAGAAGACCCTAAAGAAACAATACCAACAATCAAGTGAACAACCACAACAATAGATTCATCAGCTAAGAAGGTTAAGAAATATGCTAAGGGAAAGAAACCGATCATGGAAGCTCCCAAGGATGTTAAGTTGCACATTTATATAGATACCTATTATATTGCTAGAATTGATGGGTCCCACACTTATAGTGAACTATTCCATTTGGTTAAATACATAAAGGGGCTATGAGATGATGATGAATTGAATGAAAGGGAAGAGGAATAGATTACAATAGCACTTGATTTAAAGAACTCCTTCATCCATAATGCAACAACTAGATCCCCAGTGTCACCCTGTGCAAAAATCATCATATTTACAATACAACACATAGAGGTTACCACCAAAAGGATCCTAAATGACTAGGGAAAGCATATTATCTCACTTGTATTAACAAATTTCTAATCCTACTACAAAATGTCAATGTTTTAAATATACTTTACCAACAAGTGGTTGAGGGGTTTCACTCATTGCCATAACTATTATGAGATTCTTGCAGAGTGGTATGAGGAAGGGAGAACTTTCTAAGTCCCAAGTAATAATATCTTCCCCACCATACACATTAGGTTAGGATATACATTGGAAACCCAAATAGTAAGCATGATACATGGTGAGAAAGATTCAACTTATGTGAAAATGGCATGGGTGACAATGATGCATGAGATAACTATCAGTGGTCCTATTGATGGTTGTCATGAACCTGTATTTGGCGGGGTTGAATCTGGTCAACTAGTCGGGCTACATGAGATGATTGTGTGCAGAAGGAATCTTTTCACTTTGTTGCAATATTGTCGACCTGCTTTTGTTGGATAGAAGGTGATTGGGCTGAGGTTGTAGTGGTTGTAGTGTACTTTTGTTCACCTTTTGAACAAATTGTGAAGAAGTTGAATTTTGTAGTATGAGATACTACCTTGCGGCACTATTTAGGTGGGACAGTAGTTGGAACAGTGACACTATGGGGTCAAGACTCATAAATAGCATGGCGCTTCCACATATATAGTTGTCCCAAGAGAAAATCACAGACATACCGTGGGGAAACATCACATAATACCTCATCCTTGAAGGGTTGGATGTCATATGACAATTGACACTGTTGGTTGACACGAGGATCTTGTCCCTAGCGAAGCCACCCAATGTTGTATGGATGTGTGTGTTGTGTTGTCGACAATCCCAATTGTTTGATGACCCATGCTGAGATGAGGTTCTTCTGGATTACACTATAAACAATAAAATGCAGTGGGGTCCCCTTTACGCACATCTATGAATGAAAAAGGAGCCCCCCCCTCCTTAATATTTGTTGGTTCTTTTGGTTGAATTGTTGTGGCCGCAACAATAGCAGTGGGGTCTGCATCGATGATCTGTCTACTGCCAGTATTTTATTAATCAGATTCTATATCAGGGTTCAGATCCTTGTCTTTGATCTCGACCACCAATGACTATTTTGAGCGATATTCATCGGTGTTGTGCCAAGGGATTTTGTGGAAATTGCACCATTTTCTAGTGTCCTTCTTCGTCTTTTTGTTACCCTTATTTTCATGTTCCTTGGACTGCTTTTCTGAAGGTTGGTTGTTAGGGATGACTTTACCATACTTTGGTTGTTGTGTATTTGCAGGCTCGAACTCCCGCTTTTTCTGGTGCTTAAACTTCTACTCAATTTTAATAGCATATCGAGAAGCAGTGCCCAATGATGAGATGTCCAAAAAGTACATTTAAGTTTAGATGTATCTGTGTAGAGCCACACGGTATTTCAGAACCAAATGTCACTCAAAGTCTTTGATACCCATCTTGGTGCGCAAGGTATGGAAGGTATTGGTGAACTACAAAACTTCTTGGCCCCTCTCTTGCCGCAATGTGGTCCTTCTCATGTATTGGTCGTCATGGTTTCCAACAAGGTAATATTGTTCCTTGACCGCATCCACAAAAAAATATCAAGTGGGCTCAGCCCAATATATTCCATACTCCTCTGTGGAAATTTGCTCCCAATAATTTTCCCACCAATGTTTGACATGGGGGAGGTCCTTAAGGATTGTGAAGGTGATATTTCCTTGTCAGAGAAATTATGAACAAAGAAATAACCTTCTAGAAGATTTAATCATTTTTCTAGGGCATCTGCATCTATCTATCATTCAAATATGGGAATATCAAAATTAACTTGTACCTTGAAAGGCAAGGTGCCTCTAAAGTGGTCGCTTGATGAAGACGTACCTATTTTTATCAGCAGGCATTGAAGAATGTGGGAAAAATTCTCCATCATTTCATCTCTCTGTCACGTGAAAGCTTGCTCCAACAACAGATTAATATAATCGTCTAATATGTCATTTTTCTTTTCTTCCTCCATGGAGGGTTTCTTGGGCGTGAGAGATCAATTGTCCTCAAGAGAGACAATATCGAGACCCAACTTTCTATACTCATACCTCGTTAGGGACATGAACTGAAAAACGATCAAGAGAAACCTTCTCTGATACCACTGATCCAAATTATTTTCGGCACGAACTGAGAGTGGAGATATAATAAAGAAATGTACAAAGATATATCATATATCCAATAATATAACAAAAATATATCATAGATGCAACCATAAACACAGAGATACAGTAATACACAATTTTTATTAATGAGTGAAAGGTACAAAAATGTAGAAATACAGAGTGAAAGACTCGCTAGAATGGTGGCAACTTATCTCTGAGAAGAGATGTGATAGATACTCACATTCGTAAGAAGATGGATTACAATGAGGCTCTAAAGGCCTTTTTAACATAAAGAAAATCCAAAACCCTAACCCCGGAAGATGAAAAGCCAACATTTATGTGGACCCTATTTTGGGTAGTTTGGTGTATCAACTTCCCATGGGCGTAACTTTGGAATACGATCTTCATTAGGGGCTCACAATATCTCATTGGAAAGGTATCATCAAGGATATTCATTTTGGGGGCTCACTGAGAAACTTTGGATATATTTGAGGTGCTCGATTCCAAAAAAAATTCATTTATGCCCTCAAAATGGCCCTGGAGGTTTAGGAAATGAAAATCTGCTAAAAATAGTAAGTTGTCAGAAGATTGTTTTGTGCCAGTTGGAATAGATGTGTGGCCACCGATATCCACCTAGATCACCTTGGTACCAAACCCATTTTTATTTTTAAATAATGGGAATATGAAAAATACAAGACAACTCCTCCACCACATAATTGTCCATCATTTTGTGAAGCTCCATCAAAATAAGCCCATGGGCAAGAGTGATCCATTGTTTCTTCCTCCACTTTCTTGATCAATAGCAAATATTTGCCTTGTGGGAAGTGTGAGAGGATGTTGAGGCTTTGAGTGACTATATTTTCAAGAATGGAATATTTATCAAAGAAAATGAATGAGTTCTGGGAAAACTACATTCCCAAACTTATTAACAATGGGAAAGATTTTAAATCATAATTTTTGGGGTCATGCAACCACGTTCCCCAGGCCTCTTCAATGTTTTGTACTTGCCAAAAACAGACCTGACTAAGTGTTCTTGAACATTCTTTCCATATCTGAAGTACAAAAGGACAAAAGAGGAAAAGGTGAGTGATTGATTCCTCATCAGACTTGCAAAGTGGACACCATCTCAAACCTTCCAATTCTTTGTGTTTCATTATGTCCCATGTTGGCACCTTGTTCCTAGTCAAGCACCATAATAAAATTCAGTATATTAAAAGGAATTGTATTTTCCATACCCCTTCCACTGCCAAGAGGGTTCTTGATGATTGAGGTTAATGTTTAATTGAGTGTAGCCTGCTTTTGGCGTATATATTCCATGTGGGTTATGTTTCCATACCAATTCATCCTCCTTATGAGTAATACATATGCACCCAATTTTGATGGCTCTGATGTAAGAATCCCATAATTCTATGAATCCCTCTTCGAACCCCAACTATAAAGCACCCATCCACTATTGGCCCCACACAAATGTTCTATGCAAGTCAACAACGTAAAATAGGTGGAATAGACCTCGATCTTGGAGAGTTTCAAATAATGGCTAGGGGAGAAGATAACTTATGCCACTACCCAGCCATGGATCCTATCTAATTATGACTTTTGTGCCCCTTCCTACCTTTCAGTCCAATCCTTCCCCGACCACTAGGAAGGACTTTACAATATCTTTCCATATTATAGTGTAGTTTAAGGTCTCCTTTATGGGTTTTCTAATCCATTATTCCACCGAGTTTGGATAAATATATTTCCAGGAGACCAATTTTTTCCATAGTATTTTTGTGGTGATCAGTCTCCATCCCACTTTGGTTGCAAGGGATTTTGAGAAAATATGGATATTTTTCAGGCCCTGACCCCCCAAAACCTTTCAAGTTGCTAGGGTGTCCCATTTAATCCATGACATAATAAAGTGATCATTCTTTCCCACCCATAAGAATTGGAAGCATATTCGTCAAAGTTTCTCCAATACTCCTTTTGGAACCCATGTTAAAGATATCCAATACACCAGTATAGCTTCCAATACCGACTTTAGTCTATGTTCTCTGGATAGCCAGTGGAAGCACCAGGAATTCAATCTATTTTCTAACTTTTCACTAACCAAGTCCGATCCTCTTTTTTGTAAATGTTGGGATTTAGATGGAATCCTAGATACTTCAAACCTTCATCGAAAGAAAAAATCTCCTTGTAGACACCTAAATCCTCTTCATCCATAAGGTGTGCGGACAAAGTGGATTTTTGAATGTTTATCTGCATTCTCGTAGCCTGACCAAAAATATCCAGAATTATACTTAGTTTCTCCACATCTCCCCTCATTCCATAGCAAAAAATAAAAACTCCGTCCACAAAGAGAAGGTGAGAAAGCCTTAAAGTAGGAGAAATTGAGATGCCTTGGAATTCACCCTTGGCTTTTTCATCACCGATGGTCCTATTTATTCCTTCTGCTACCAATAGGAAGAGGAGAGGGGACATAGGACATATTTTCCTAAGGCCTCATTCCACTAAAAATAAAGACAAGGAACTCCATTTACGAGAACAACAAAGGATATTGTTGATATACAACTCATGAATCAGTTTATGAAGGGGAGTTCAAACCCCAAATGAGTTAGAAGCATCCTCAAATATAACTAACTAACTCTATCATAGGATTTTGAGAGATCAATCTTGATTACTGCCCTTTTTGTCTTCCGAGATTTTATACTATGTAAGGCCTCTTGAGCCACTCTGATGGCCTCACGAATCTGTATTCTCTCCAAAAATCCAAATTGTTCATGCAAAATTGATTTAGAGAGGAAAACTTTTAGTCTTCTATTGATAATTTTTTATATCATCTTGTAGATGCAGTTGCATAAAGAGATAGGTATGAAATATTCCATGGTCTCTGGATCATCCTTTTTGGGAATGAGAGAAATTAAAGTGGCATTTAAAGGTGCATGGATGTAGCCATTAATTTTGGATTCCTCCACTACCTTGAGAATATTGTTTCCGATAAGATCAAAGAGTCCCACAAAGAAGTCCATTGACCACCCATCCGAACCAAGACTCTTGTCTTTTTGGAAACTATGGAGAACCTCTTTGAGCTCCTCTTCCATAAATTCTTATATAAGTACCCTATTATATTTTCTTCCAAACCTTGGGAATAGAAGTGTGAGTTTCACAATAATATCTATTGTGACTCTCCCTTTAGTTTTGAATAATTTTTTGAAATGTTGAGTGCCCAACTATGCCAACTCATTGAAGGAGGAGATATTTCTTCCATTTGAGTCCTTAAGACTCCATGTGGTATTTTCCGTCTTTCTCCCCTTTGCATAAGCCTGGAATTTTTTTTGTATTCTCATCCCCACTTTGTAACCATAAAGCTCTGCTCTTTAACCTCCACTTGAATTTTTTTTATTACAAGAGTTTCCTTCTCTTTTTTCTAGTGCTATTAAAGCCTCTTTTGATTCAACAGTTGCATAACCTCCATCCTCTTAATCATAAATAGATTGTAGTGCTTCTTTAATATTAATGAGCTCGTGTTCATCCAATTGTTTCTTCTTTCTCTCCCATTCAACAATAGCATTTTTTATATTTTTTAGGTTTTGAACAAACTGGACCGTCGCCTACTCTTAGTGTACTAAAGGAGTCCAAATATCCTTTTCTAGGGATAAGAATTCCTCTTCCATTAGCCAAGACAAATTGAATTTGAAAGGATTGGCTGGTTTATTTGATCTTCTTTCTACTTCCAGATAGATTGGGTGGTGATCTAATTCACCTCCAGATCCCACCCATTGTCTGAAAAAGAGAGGGGATTCCACTAGATTTGTTGATAGGAGGAAACAATCTAACCTTTTGACAATTTAATCTTCCCCTAGCCTCTTGTTTCTCCATGTTGGGCATAGCTTTGTGTGAGAAATATATAATAATACCACTTCCCCCAATTTATGGTTGAAGTAATCCGACTGGGCACCTGAGTGAGCTCTTTGTCTCCATGATTCGGCTACTCCCAAAGAGAATTTTAGGTATCCTCCTAGAATGAGATTCTCTTTTTTCGTGAAGGAATTACCTAGTAGGTTATCCCAAAACTGAATGCGCTCGTGTGTGGGTCCATACACATTTAGAATCGTGAAGTGTCTACCCATTTCCTCCACACAAACAAAGATACCAAGTCTTGAATCAAAACCCCAAGAATTTTCTAGTTCGATGGATCTGGATATCCATCCTATGTCCAATCCCCTGGATCGGCCCTTTGTATCCAAACCTAAGAAATTCTATCATTTGAATAATTTATCCAGGAGGGGAACTACCAAAAGTGCATCACCCAAAGTTTCCTGAAGCATCAAAATGTCAGACTAAGTGGACTCCACGAGCCTCTGGAGGGAAATTGTTTGTGTTGGGCTCGCCACACCCCTACAGTTGAAAGAGAGCACTTTCATTTTGCAACTCCCTCTGGGGTTCGCACTGCTCCAAGGGCCCCAGGAATAAAAAGTTGACGATTGACTGCCATATCCATGGTTGCCTTAGTTTGTGATTTAGAAAGGTATGATCTTCTCCCCCTCCCCTTTCCACTAGAAAAGTGAAAAAGATTCTTACCTAGTCCATCCAGTTTATGATTTACCTCCCCAGAAAATGAGATATGTATGTTTCTTAGTTGGTAAAGCACCAAAAATTCATTAGATACTTTTGACAAATCTTGGCCCATGCTGGATGTGGGAGAGGCATCTGGGACTAGAGTAGGAGCCAACGAGAGATTTTCCAGAGGGGATTATGAAGAGGAGAAGGGGTAAACAGTAGAGGTTTCTGGGGAGAAAGGGACATTATTCAAAGTTCCTACCCAGTTTTTACCCAAAAATGATAAACTCTGAAACAAAAAATTTTAAGAGGGAGGATTTTGATATGGCATACCCATATGTGTAGCAATTCTCTTCTGTAAAAATCTCTTGGTGGATTCAAAGAGTGTTTTGAGACCATGATCTAGGCTTGGATCCAAACTCGGGCATGTGGGGAAATTCATGTCCTGAAAAAGAAGGTCTTCCCTAGAGATTTGGGTCTTTACTCCTCATTCAACTGCAACTGCCCTGCCTTGTTTTAGCGAGAGTGGAGATGATGCCTCCCCAAGCTAAATAGCCCCTCTCTTTTTCTTTGATGGCCTAACCTTCTGCTTCATTGGAAGTTTTCACTCAATGACCTTATGACCATGGTTATGGAACCCATGACACTTAAACAGGATGCCCTCATAGTCCATATTTTGCATGAAAGCTCTATCTCCCCAAGTCAGCTCAATTTTCTCTGGAAAACCCTTTATGATATTCAAAGATACTAAAATGTAGGCCATTGAAATTATTCTTAAAGTGATAAAATACATATATGTTTCCATATAATTTCCTAGGGAATTCCCCCAACATTCAAACCCCTTTGTCGTCCAAAGTTCAATTGGTAGGTCAAGCAGCCGAACCCAAATCATGAGTTCATCAATTATTTCGCAGCTGGAATCAAAAAATGGTGACCACCTTTTGAGAGGCAGTGATGTCAAGTCAATACACCAAGGAATATTTAATACATTTCCCACATCCACTGAGTTATGAAATCTTAATAAAAACCAGCCTTTTGACAGAACATGTACTGAGGGAAAATGGTCCAAAATGCTAAACCATGAAAAATTTACCCATTTCATTAGGGTATTGAATCCCAGGTGGTATATTTTTTTTCTCTCCACCACAACCTTCTCTACCATCTCTAAAGCCAACGAAAGCATAACGTTGTCCCCAAGTGCCAATTTTTTAGGCTAAGCAACTAAGTTTATGCTTGCCTGAGATTTCATCTTTTTTTCCACAGGATTTTGTCTATCCCTGTTCCACCCTTAGTCAACAGTCATAACCTATTCCCTTGTTTCTCTATAGGGTGTGAGGACCCTCATCTCGTGACCTCCTTTCTAGCATCCTAGACCAAATACAAATGGGGAGAAGCAATGAAATTTGTCGGGTCGAAGGATGAAGACTTACCCAACTCAAGACCCGTTGGGATCCACACTTGGAATAAATTAGTGGTTGTTGAAGAATAAGGCCATCACATTCGAGGGAGGTCCACCCTATATACACTACCCTTGAAAAAACCCAAAACCCTCAAAAACTTAGAGAAAGGTGGGAAATTTGGGAAAAGTCCTTCAAAAGAAACCTACGGAAAAAAAAAACCCTCTTCCAACATCCATTCACTAGAACGAACCTCTGAAGGTAGAAAATATGAACGATTTCTGGGAGGGATGGGAAGAAACACAACGGAGGTGAAGACTCAGAGCCCAGACCAAGAACCAAACCAGAGATAGATTGTTCCTGACAAAAAAAAAGAGCTTCATTAACAGATCCACATACTTAGGCATTATTCTCGGGAGTAGAAACAAAAAACTTTGCATCCTCCATTTTGACAACTGAAGACAATAGAAATGATTTAGACGTGGAGAAATTTCCACCGGGAACCCACCAAATATAATGATCGTCCAAAAAATCCTCGGAATAGTCCACAATATCTCCCAAATAATCTAAAATATCTACCTCACTTTCCATCATGTTTGAGGAAAGGGACTCCCACACTACCAAAAGTTGACAAAGTGAAGACAACAGGTTCTATATGTAGGGGGGGAAGGAATAAGGCCATTGGTTGTATGCAAAATAACTCTGACATGCCCTGTGGCTAGGGTTTCCACAGAGGCCCCCCATCGTTCAATATTCATTTGATCGAAGGATCATAATTTCATCTCTATTGGATAGTTGTTTTCACATTTGAACAAATATCACATGGATTATTGTAGAGTGATACAACTACATCCAATAATATTTTTTTATTACTAAGGATTATTTAATAACTCATATCAATTATTATAATTAATTTTAAAATTTTATTATTAATACTTGTTATTATAATTAATTAATTAATCTATATCAATTGGCTTGGATATGTATGGGAATTAGTTTTTGTAGAGATCTCGGAGCACAGCTGTGAAACCCTAGATCGAGCTAACTCTATGGATGGATACGAACATTGGGGGGGTATCCCCCTCCTGATGATGAATCTTGATCATTTTAGGAAATATTCATGGCCTATGCCAGAAGCTCCAAGTCTCATCCAACTCACTTTGTGAAGAGGTTAGAGGAAATTATGGAAGCTAACTTCCTCCAACTTCGTCTAGACAAAAATCCCTAGATTTAGTAGATCGTGTGTTGGTATGACAATTTACTAGGATATGGCCTTCCTCAAAGACAATGGAAACATGTTTGGAAACCCCATATGAAAGGAAAACGTCACCATTTTTTTTGTAGAAGAGGATTTTATGCCTTCCTCTTCGAAACCAAGGAAGATTAAGACTTGATCTTCCGTAGCGGGCCATACTTTATGGGTGCCATGGGTGTGTATCTGAATAGATGGTCACCTGAATTCAACCCTGAGAATGATATACCCTCTACTATTCCAGTCTAGGTGTACCTCCCAGATCTTCCACTTCATTGTTGGAGTGATGATACACTATGTTGCATAGGGAACACCCTTTGAAAATACATAGATAGGATAGAACCAAGGTAAAATATGTTCTTTTATGCTAGAATATGTGTGGAGGTAGATTTGGAGAAATATATTCTTGAAGTAGTGTCGATATCACTTGATAATTGGAAGCACATACAACATATTGATTACAAATAAATCCCTTTCAAGTGTAAATTGTGTCACCTGTACAAACATTTTTCTAAAGACTATAAAAAATCCAAAAATCAACAAACCCCAGATCTAGGAAATGAAGAACAATGAAAAATTGACTCAAAGAAGGCACGATCCACTATTAATTTGGGGGCTATATACCAATCTTTGTCAAGGAATATACCATCCTCAAACATGGACAAAAATGCTAGGGGAAACAAATGTGCAAAGGGTTCTTCTTCAAATCCTTCTAGGGGTTTGTCCATAGCTAAGAATGGTGGCATTCTTTTGGTGAACCATAGATTTATTTCCCTTGCTCATGAGGACTTGGATAAATCCAATGAGTGGAAAAACAAAAAAGAATAATATGAAGAGGGAAAATTGGCTTATTTGGGAGCCCCCTTTAGTCCAAATTTATGCTTACATTCCCGAAGGAAGAGCACCGTAGAAATCAATTCAAATATAGGGAGGAATAGGAAACCAAAGAGGAATGGACCCACAAATGGACAAGGAAGACAAATCCTCTATGGGTGTGGAATAAGTAGAAAAATTCAAGGATGTAGAAATCACCTTTCCAAAACAAAAATTAAAATAACCAAAGATAACAACCTATACATAAGAGGATCTTGAAGATAGGGCTTTGGAGGAGAATTTGTCATGTAGGCTTGGAAGGAAGGAAACCCAAACCTTGAAGGAGGAGCAAGTGAACAAAGAAATAATGTTGGGTTCACAAAAAACCCTATAAGAATCATAGGAGGTGGTCCTAAGCCTCCAAAATAATTAGGAACCACAAAAACACCAAATACAAGTGGGATCCACAAAAACACCAAATAAATAATGACTTTAGTCTCATAAAATTGCAGGGGTTTGGGCAATGACTCGAAGGTAGCTACAGTTCAAGACACAATCAAAGAAAAAAAGCTCTTATTGTCCTACTACGTGAGACTAAAATGAAATCAATAGATGCAATGAAAATCAAGAAACAATAATGGAAACGAAGTGATGGAATGGTGAAAGATTCGAGAGGGGAATCAAGGGGTTTGTTCACCCTTTGGAACATGCATGAAGTAAGTTTAGAACTCTTTTTCTAGACTAAATATTGGATCATCAACAAGTTCAAGTTCATATAGACTGGTAATATTCTATCTATCTTCCATATCTAAATGTATGTAAGTTACATGGATAAAAAAATATGTTGGAGATTTTTTTAAACCTCAAAGATATCGAATTTGTTAAGGATTGCATTATAGCTCATGATTGTAATGCAACCATCCATACCTCTGAGAAAAGGGGTGGAATAATTTTCTTAGACCCCTTTAGGGAGAAGTTGAAGGAGTTTATCAATGATTGGGATCTTCTAGATATCAAACCTATTAAAGGAAAGTACACATGGAAAAACAAAAGATCAAGCACAGAACATATTTTAGCTAGTCTAGACAAATTCTTGGTCCATAGAAATCTCCTCATGCAGGAACAAGATTTAAAATCTAAAATTGTTCCTTCTATCACTTTGTATCACAAACTCATCTCTTGTTATTTCTAGAAAGTTCCTAATTATGGCATGTTACCTTTAAGGTTCAACCCACTATGGATGCAATCAAAGAGTGTTATAGACCGAGTTAGCCAAGTGTGGAACACATGGATTTTTGGCACCCCAATCTACAAATGGGAGATTAAATTAAATTTGCTTAAAAGGCCTTGAAAAAGTGAGCCAAGGAGTCCTTTTCCTCACCATTTGCTAAAAAATAAAAAATTGGATTCAAACTTGAAGAGTTGCAATTAAAAATGGACAACAAAGAGGTAACTTAGCAAATGCAGGAGGAAGAAGAAACTCCACAAAGCTTAGAGACTCGAGGAGGAACAATGGCACCTTAATTCTTGTACCCTATGGCTCAAGGAACGGGATAGGAATGCAAGATGTTTTCACAAATAAGCCAAGGCTCGTTTATCAAGGAATAACGTGAAGGAGATATTCTTGGAAGATGGCTCCAAAATATTTGATTTTGGAGACCTTAAGGAGGTGACTAGATAACACTTTCAAAATATTTTTACTCAACAAAGTGAAGCTGCAACAAAAAATGCGGAATAGATGTCGAAACACATTCTGAAAATCATTACAAGTGAAGAAAACAACGAACCAGTCCAACCCATTTAAGAAGCAGAAATAAAGAATGTGATTTGAAGCTTGGAGCCAAATAAATCACTTGACCCAAATGTTTTATATATATCCTTTTACAGAAATTTTTGGTATCGAATTAAACATGATCTAAGAAGAATGTTGCAGTATGCTCAGTGCTTCTGCAAATCAGGTGGTAATACAAATTCATCCTTTTTAGCTTTAATCCCCAAAGAAGAAAACTCATCCTCTTTTGCTAGATTTAGACCCATATCTCTTTGTAATTATTCATATAAAATTATGGCTAAGATCATTAATGTTCATCCTAAAATTTATTTCACTAGGATTATTTTTGCTAACCAAGGTGGCTTCATGCATAATAGACAGATTATATATAACATTGTATTAGTAAAAGAAGTTATTAATTATAGTATAGTAGCAGGGGAAAAGTGAATGGTTATAAAATTAGATATGTCCAATGCCTTTGACCATGTCAAACATTCATTTCTCTTCAAGGCATTGGAAAAGTTCAATTTCATTTTTGTCTTTGTTCAATGGGTAGCATCCCGCATGAGTTCACCTTGGATAACCCCCCTTATGAATGATCGACCTACATCCTTCTTTCAAAGAAACAATGGTTTGAGATAGGGATGTCCTTTATCACCCTTTTTTTTCATAATTATGGTCAATTATGTTAGCCACAAGTTGGAATCCGAAAGGGTCATTTGTAATCTCTCGGGAGTTCAGATGGTTAGAGGGATATAAAATGTCGACCATTCTTATTTTGCATATGACACATTGTTGATGGGTGGTGCCTCCTTAATAATTGCTTCAAGGTTCAACAAAATCTTGGATTATTTCTTAGACACCTTTGGAGGTACACTCAATAGAATGAAATTTCATATTTGTGGATGTCACTCTAATTCGCAGGTTGTGTTCTCAATTTCTAGGATTTTTAAATTCCCCCTAGTAGAGAACTCAACTTCATTTCGATATTTTGGGATCCCAATATCTTTAATAAGGTACTATTCTTAGTTTTAACACAACATCCTAGATAAATTATGAACTAAATTTTCTTAATGGGGTGCCCAATGGCTTAATCCCCCTAACCATGTGATGTTGATAAAGGTTGTCTTATTGGCCTTATTACCCCCTCTCAACTAGGGGTAACTAGAGGATATCATTCTTCATGATCCACATTATATACAATGATCCTAGATATGATGATCAACATTTTCCATAGAAAAAAACCCCTCAAATGCCTCTCCCTCATCATTACTTATCTCATTAACTAGATCAACAAGTTCATATGATGGTCGTGGTCTAACAAACATGAGGCATATTATTCCTTGTTTCATACAAAGTCTTACATTTAATACATTGGGAAATTAGGTGAGGATCATAGGTTGAAGTCAGATAGTGGATCATGATGCTTGGAAGTTATGTTTTTTTTCTTGTTTCACCATGCAAGCCATCCTATGTGTCTAAGTCAAGTGTTTTCACTCTTGGGGAAAAAGGGTACTACTAGGAGGACGTGATAGAGGTAATGTAATCATACATTTCCATACTTAACATTTTTCATATATATTCCTCCCATTGTCCTATATTTTGGAAGTGGTTGTTACATGTATACCAGAAAGGTCCATACTTCATCCTTCTATGAGAAGAAGGGGCTTGAATTCCATGTTATCCCCAATTTCTAGGGATAACTAAGGAGATGATGTCTTAAGGCCCTCAATTTGTACACATGTAGTACCGAGAGATAGATGGTTGACAACATCCACATGCACAGAGAGACACCCACTTCACCACCACACATCTTGGATTCATGACAATGGCATCAACCACATCAACTTACTTCAAAAAGATGATGGGTCTTTCTCCATGAGGTACAAGTCAAGTATTTTGGTAAGTGTCACTTTAATATTTGAGGCATTTGAGTATGTTGCATTTAAAGCTACTTTTGATTATAGAATGTTTGCTTAGAAATTATGTTCTTTGCCTTGTTTCACCTTGGTGGTTGACATTGCACTCTAGTAAGTGGTCAATATTCAGGATGGGTTTGCTATTGGGAGGTCTCCTTGATGATTCATCATGCCATTCACAATCATACTTACCATTATTCACACTTTACCCATTTTTCGTCTCCTTATCTTTTGGGATTTTTGGGTGTATTGACCCAAGAAGGGATTGTACCTCATTTGATGGGAAGAAGGGGCTGAAGTCCTAGAGGTTTGTAGCTGGAAAAAGATAAAAGAAAATCATAAACCTTCTAGATGCTTGCCCAAGGATCCTAAGGACAATGAAATGTCTCTCATGAGAAACTAATGGAACCCATGAAAAATAACAATATAAAAATGCCAACCAAGGTAGAGTGCATGTGGGCAATGTTTTTCATGATTAGGTAGATGTCCCACACATTGTCTTCATCGTGGGGAAGAATAGTGTGACCAGGATAGAGTCAAGGTGGGAATTTTTTTTTCATTCTTAGATAGAAGTCCCACCTTGGCTTCAACCTAAAAACATTTTAAATAATTAATGGCAATAAATGGGCTTAAAAAGGATTCATTGAAAATGAAGGTGCAACACACCCTCTACGAACCCTTGTATGTCATGAAACTCATGCCCAAAGTATTACCCATGTCCACTTCATCTTCTCCACATGACTTAGAGAGGTTTCCACCTAGGAAACACTCCTCGACTTAAGGATTGATTTGTTAAATTTTTAATTAAAATAAAGTACCAAGGCAAGTGTTTCTCTTCCCTAGGCGCCTAAGGGGGAGAAAGTG
>ML794825.1:404313-417174 GCA_009831015.1 Picea engelmannii | reverse complement strand
AGTGTTGTAACATATGCTGAAACACTGTTGTGACATATGCTGAAACAGTGCTGAGACATATGTTGAAACACCGCAGTGACATATGCTGAAACAGTGTTGTAACATATGTTGAAACACCGCTGTGACATATGGTGAAACAGTGCTGAGACATATGCTAAAAAAGTGTTGTAACATGTGCTAAAACTGGAGTTTCGGCATTTAAATTTGGCTGAAAAATCAGCGAGACTGAAACTGGGTTGGGGTTTTGAAATTTTAACATGATTCACCCAATAGGTCACCTTGTCAACCCTCCCATACCTAAACTTGGAAAATTGCATAGGGTCTTTGACCACTTGTTTAATTTGATGAGGTAGTTTTTCATGTACATGCTTAGGTGGCTCTTATATTAAAAGTGATTTTACTTGCCATGATTCTTTGACTTGAGATCCTTGGAGGGTGCACTTTTCTATCTTTGCAAGACCTTGTTGATGCATATTTTGGAGGAACAAGCATAGCTTGGACCTTCATTAGGGCACGAAGCCCACTGATTGGATTCCATGGCCCAGACCTTGGGGTAACACATGAGATGAGTGTTTTCTTTGGAGGTAAAGGAATAGACCTTGTAGGACCTCACCTAGCCCAACAATTTGCCTTTGGAGGCTAAAATGTCATCTTGGAGGGATAGATGTCATTCCTTAGGGCTAGGGCATGTGGTGGTGGAGGTGTTTTGACATAAACTTGGCACTTTTGATGAGGATGATATATTGTACCTTAGAGAGAATACCCCAATGTATGAAGGGAAGGCCTTTGGAGGCCCAACAATTTCATCATCTAGCTCAATGACTTGCCAAAGTGACCAAGACATAACACTTGAAGGGGTTGACGTCATGTTTTAGGTTTTCTTCATGTACAAATTTAAAATTATTTTGTAAAGGGGCAAAGTAAAGGAGGTTAGCCTCCTTACTTTGTGGTTTACCCTAACTAAATGTGGATAAATTCTTTTTATATGTTTTTTTTATAAATAAGGATCATTTTCATTTCATTTGAACATAGCTCTCTCATTAGAGAAGACTACTTGACTGAAATTTGTGCCCTACATGGGAAATTTGGATTATATATCTCTTATGAACCTATCTTTTGATGTTTTTCTCTTGGTATATTGCGGAGGTAAGGTGGTGCGCACCTCTCGAAGGCTTGATCTCTTGCTTTGGATGGATATTTCTTGGTAACATAGGGTTTGTTCATGCTATTTTGTGGAATTGGTAAGGAAATTTCAGCATTTTGTTGGTATTTTCTTCTAGTTTCATTGATATTTTTGTCTTAAACCCTTGGAGGGGTATAAGGGCATACACCCTCCACCAAGTTTAATCTTATTTTCTAGTTGTAAGCCATTTTTGCAAGGTTTCTATGAGGAGTAAAAGGGCTTACACCCTCCTAGCCTTACCTTAGTTGGTTTTGCATGCTCTAGGGAGTAGAAGAGCCTACACCCCTAGTGATATTATGGATCTAACTCTTACATCCAAGACTCCATTTACCCAATAAATACAAAGCACTAATCTGAAAATTGCATTGGAGAAATAAATTACTTGCATTGGAATGCGTGATTTTACGAGATATTCAAATTGTTTAAAGTGGAATCAATTATTTGCCTTAATAGCTTACTTGAGCCACTAGGGTGTTTTGATTGGTCAAATATATCTTATTGTTGTTATAAAAATTATGCTACAGCCATTAGGGCTGCAACAAAATCATTTAAACTTATTTCTCTTACTCACTTTTCAACCATCAGAAATTGCTAAGAAGTTGCCACAATAATCTACTAGTCATTGTGCAAATTTTGGGTGGTTTACTTGCGATTTTTTGGTGGTTGAAACTTGTTGTTGTAGAAAATATTTGCTACAGCCATAAGGCTACTATAATAAATATCTGAAAACCCTATCTAGAAATCCTTTTTTACCATCAAATTTTGTGCTTGATTATTGGAAAGTTATCTACTGATTTAGTGTTTCGTTGTCCAATACTTAATAATTTTGATGGTTATTTCTGTAGTAAATAATTGAATTCATTGTTGATATATCTATTTGTTTACTTCTATAATTTAGGACAGAAATCTTCACGTGCTTTCCCATTGGAATATTGGACTTGTATACTTGTCTTTCTCTTGTCTCGGGTAGGTACAATTATTTTATGTAGGTACTCAAGCATTTGGCAACCATTAACCATCACCAAGACTTATTTCCAAGCCATATTCCACTTCTTAGCTTGAACTATAGGGGTATCATCTTCCAGTACTCCCCTCGCTTTAGTGAAGGAGAAATCCTACACAAAGGGGGTATCCCGGGTGACCCTAGGGGGAAATGAGATGGAAAGTGAGTGGCAGTGGGTAGGTATTCCCATAGACGTTCTCGTCATCTTGTGGATTGGGTCAGGGTTTTACCAACCTACAATTTGTGCGATAACATGCCCGAGGTTGATGCAATTGGTAAAAAAGAATAAAAAAATTGTGTTATAAAAAGAAAATTAGGATATAAATGATCAATCAAAAGCCAATATTAGCCTAAGATCTATCCCCTCACTATGAGGCTAATATCTATCCCCTCACTATGAGGCTATAACCCCAAGTCTTAATGCACTAAATGCATATAAAAAAGAAATGAATTAACTAAATCCCAATGTAATAAATGCATAAACCTGAAACGGGGCTTGCAAAGAAATTAATGAATATCAAAAGGAAAGATAAGGGTGGAAAGAAACCGTTCCAAGGAAAGGGTAACTCAATGCAACAAGTGCTCCCTCTACAAAGGCACTCATGGATATGAAACTCATATGTGGCCTTGCATGTCAATGACACCATGGCCATGAAGTAAACCCCATGTCATATCATTTAATCATACTTACACTTTGATGGGTTTCTCAGGAACTACTCATCTACTTGGGTACTGGCAGACCTAATAGCATCTTGTGATGGTCCTCCCATAACTAAAATTGGTAAATTTCATAAATTTTTAAGCTAGTGTAAATATTAAAAAAGACACCTAATGTGAATTTCTTACGTGGCTAAATTTGTTTTAAATTGTGGCTTAATTTTTATGATTCTAATAAAAATTACCTAATTCTTTGAGCCCTTGCTTGATGAAGATGCACCCTTTGAGATGGTCCTTTGAATGATGTTTTGATGTTTCTCTAAGGATGTTGCATAATGTATGGATGTCATTGTGCCTTTGATGATAATCATTGGGTCATATGATGACTTAGCCTACCTATTAACACCCTTCCACACTTCCTGGACCTGGCACATTACACATGTGAGTTGGGTTGTTACACCATTGGCCTAATGAGTCATTTAGAGGGAAGGAATCCCACACCTTGGATGTTACACCCCCTTGAGGACATTAGGGATTGGATGGATTCCATTTCCCTTGATGATGATAGTACATCTCTTTGGAGAGGTTATGGAGCCCTTTTCCATATTGATTTCACACTTGGAGGCTAGGACCTTGCACATGTGAGGACGACATCATGCTTGAAGATGATTTTATGTTTTCTTAAGCTGACCTAGCATTTGGATGATGAGTTAGCACCTTGTGGATGAGCGGATGTAAATTTCTTGATGTGGATGGCATGGATTTTGATGACGCTTTGCAAATTTTGGGGGAGAGACATGAATATTTGTGTTTTGTATCTTTTGAGGAGATGACGTCACCCTCTTTTAGCCTTATACACTCACAAGTGTGGCACTTTTAGAGGACATTTTGATGTTTTAGTATTTTAGGTGGTCGACCTAAAACAAATTGTTCTAGAGGCATTTTTGGGGGTCGACCTAAGACCTATCCACCTTGTATCATGTATTATTATGTTTTAGGTGCTTCCTAGAGAGGTATAGCACTTGGTTTTCTCATATATATATAGAGGGAGTGTTGCCTCATTGTAAATCATAACACAACTTGTGGAGAATCACTTCTACTTGTCTCTTATTTCTTCTCTTTCACTATGGATGACTTATGCGCCTTGTCTTGGACATGATATTTTGGGTTCTTTCAAGTTTTTAATGGATGATTTCATGGCTAGGGTTTCATGGTGATCATTGATTTAACTAGCAAGTGCTCTTCTTAAATCTATGTTGGTTTATTTCTTGGATGTATTAAGTGAATATGTTATCAAAGTGGTGATATTTCATGTTATCTTGTATTTTTCTTGAATAAACCTTGTCTTGAAACCCTATGAAGATTTGTAGTGGACTACCTTCCCTTGTTAATCATATTGTTGAAGTTTGTTAAAGGACACAAGGGTATTTATAGGGTTTGTAGTGGACTATCCTAGTTCAATTCTTGTAGAATAAAATCTTAGGGTTTGTAGTGGACTACTCTAGGATTTCACCCATGATCCATCTTGATCGCATCTTTGAAAGGTTCTTAGAATACATGGGGTGACCTCTTAAGGTTTATAGTGGACTACCTTAACTTACCATTCTAAAGGATTAATACCCAATGTTTGTAGTGGACTACGCTAGGGTTTAATCCTTAGGTCTTTCTTTCACCTTTGGTCTCCAAGAAAGTGCATGATTTGACTCCATATGCCCAAGGAAACAAGATGACATTAGTCTTTCTCCCTTTTTCAAAGTAGTAAACCCTAATTTTCCTTCTCCTTCAGTGTTTTATGGTTAGATTAGGATTTATTGCAATCTCCCTACAATTTTCATCCATTTCTAGCTTGATGTCTAGGGTTTATTGGCATCTTTCACCTTACAAGTGTATATTTTCATAATATATTGCTTCGTTGATTTGATTTTCAGTCTTCTAGGGCTTGACATCTTGCATTATTGTATATTTTATATTCATCCATCATTTCAGCAAGTGTTTATTTATTAAAACACCATTTTAGTCTATGATTTTGTAGCCTTAATCTATTACATGCGCACTCACTTTGTTTCTACTATTGTAACTTGGTAAATTGCATAAGTAATCACACTTGAATACAAATTTTATAATATATTTTTGATTTGCGATGTTTGGGGCATTTCTTTGACTTGTTTGGACTTGGTTAATATCATTAATTGTTCAAAATACTTCATACATACAAATCTAAAATCTACTTCATTAAATGAACTCGATCTTTCCTTGACAACCTTAAACTAATGGTGGTATGTTTGAGTAAGCAATATAGGAGGTTGTAAACTTGATCTGATCTTTCTATAGGATTCCTTGATGTTGCTAGGGAAGCCTCCCTTGTGTTGGGTTTCATCCTTCACTAAAATGACGAAAGTAATTATTAAGGTGATAGTGGTAAATACTTCCAAAGTTACACTTATCTTCCACCTCATGAGGGGCTTTGCAGAAGGGTGATATATCTTGTGATAACATGCCTTACCTCTCTATCAATTCTCATCTATCTTGGCTCCCCATACCATTATGAATCGAATCTCAATAAATGTCGGGAAATTCTTATGGCAAGGGGGCAGATCGAATGAAAGGAAATACCATCTCATCCACTAGAAAATGGTCAAGAATCTAAGGGACGGAGGATGGCTTGGAATCAGAGACCCAGTAATAATGAATGTATCAATGGGGGTAAAATTTCTATGGAGGTTTATCAATGACACAAATCGGTGTGGTGGAAAAAGGTACCATGGAAAAAATATTTTAGAGGAACTAGACTAATATGTGTAGAACTCTCGCTAAAAGAAGTTAAAGGCTCCCCTATTTTAAAACTTCTGAAACAAGGTATTCATGTTGTCAAATACAAGCTCATCTAGATCCCGAGGAGTGGGAGATTTGTGAAAATATGGGAATACAATGTTTATGGGAAAGAAAAATTCTCCTCCAGGTATAATTTGGATTCTCTTAAATCTTTGATGGAGGATCAAAATTATCAAACTTTGTATGATATTTATGATTGGGATGAAACAAATGGAAATTAGGTTGGATAGAATTTAGGTGCACCTCCATAACTCCTATATTCCCTCACTCTCTCATTATTTCAAGAATTTTTTGGTTGTCCTTTAGGGAACAAAAATGAGAAAGATAGTAGGGGATGAGGGGATTTGAGATATTCAATGAATGTTGGTTATAATTTCAAGCTGGAGGCAACACTTCTTCATCTGTGAACCTCAATTTGGAAAAAAAAATTGAGCAATGATGGATTTCCCAAGATCAACAATTTTTGTTGAATCTTGGAACTCGAAAAAACACTCATAGTAGACGAATCTCAAGAAGAAAGGAATAACTACCCCATCACAATGTGTATTGTGTACCAATATAGAGGAATTGATCCAACATTTGTGCATTGATTGTAGTTATTCTTAATAGATGTGGGCACAATAATTGCTTGGTATTTTCCAAATAATAAGAGGACTGTAATCTTATGAATAACTCTTCTCTCTGTGGTGCAACATGTATGTAGAGAATTTTAAGCATAAGCCATATTTCAAAGGGTATGGGAAGCATTGTCAAAATTTAATTGCTGAAAAGTTTGGTTAGCTAAGAACAAAAGAGATTTTAACAATGAAAGGTGTAAACCATTACAAAATGAGATAAATTTCATCTCCCTTCTATCCGAAAATATGAAAATGAGGATTAAAACCCAGGATCAAGAGTTGGATAGCCTGGAGGAAGCCTGGTTATGTCAATTCAAGTTAGATCAAATTGGCATCACCTTCAAAAGAAACAAGTTGTTTTCCACTCCATAATGAATGATAAGGAAAGAGCCTTTGGAATTTTTGGCTTGGAAGACACAAAAATATTCCCACGTGTTTTTCTTTGATGGAGCTTCTAAGAACAACCTAGGGGTGACAGGTGTAGGGGGAGTATCCATGATCCTGGAGGAAGAAAGGTAGCTCATTATGCTTTGGGGCTTGTAAATGTCTCTAACAATCGCATGAAGGTCTATTCATTATGGCATGGTATCATCATTGCTAAGGAAGGATAAATCAAAACCTTGACAGTGCTTGGAGATTCAATGTTGGTAATTAGAGCCGTGAAGGATCAAGTCGTCTAGGGGGGAAGGAAATTAAGTTCACTCATTTGTAGCATTAATAGAATCATTTCATACTTCAATAAAATATTGTTTTACCACATCAAAAGGGAGCTTAATGAAAAAGTAGATTATTGGGCCAAGTTGGCCTCATCCCTAGATACTAGTTCCTTAATAAAAAATTGGGGTTCCAAGATTCACCCCAATACCTTAATTAATTCAATGGCACCCAATTCAATACACATTAACTACACATCAACAATTGGAAGTAAGTTCAAAACGGATGCCATGTGGCCTCCACAACTCCCACATATGGTTTATTTAGGCTCGCTCATGGTAATTAAATTTAATGTCCCCTTCTAAATTATTGCCCAAGGGAGACGACTAAGTGGTCTATTTAATTCTCGTAGACCATAGTCGATAAAAAAGAAAAGGGAATTAATAATTATTTGATGTCATTAGGGAAAATGAAACATTATAAAATGACATTAAGTAATTAAAATAAAGTAAATAATTATAAAGTCACTTTATAAAAAGGTAAAAAGGTAAAAATATCATAAAAAGCTGAAAATGGAAAAAGAAGGATAAAAGAGAGACGAGGGTTCATTTCTCTCATTATGTTGATCATATTTTCTAATTACATTGGAGAGAGATCTTGTGGCTCGACGGCTAGCATTTTGTATCAAAACCCTTGTGCATTCTTGGTTTTGGAGGTGAAAGATTTCACCCTAGCCAATCTAGAGGATGATTTAACCAGGTTCTTCATTGGGTGCAATTGGCTCAAGGAAATATTCATATCTTTGCAATGATTGTGGTTCAAGAAAGAACATTCCACCTTGCAACATAGTAGAAATATGAAGGAGGGTGCATTAGATAAAAGAGAGAGGTGATTTTCTTCATGTTGGCTCGATCCCCTTAGGAGAGGAGGTTGTATCTTAGAGCCTGGGGTCGAATTAATTACTTGGAGGCTGATTTATGAGGTAATAGGGCACCATTACTTGCTAAGGGATACCTATCTTGTGAGCAGGGGCACATTTGATCAAAGGGAGGGAACACTTGAGGCTCATTCTTATTTATTAAAGACTATGGGAGCTTCCAAAGGGAGCACATTACTACAACAACCTATGTGGGGAGTCAAGAAAGGGTTCAAATCAATCTTCATCAATTTTGATTGGTTGTCACAGCTTGAAGTTTCTACAGTAACCTACAACAACATATATCAACTTGGTATTAATCTCCGATATTTGTAACAAGGTCAGAGATTTGATTAAATAATTTATTTTGAGGTGCAATTGTTGTTGGTAGAATTGTTTTGGTATTTCTCATGTTATTGCAAATTGTTGCATTATTTTAATTTCCATTTGGCACTCAAAATACCTTGTTGTACATAAAGAAATGCATGAAAAATCAAATCAATAAACAACTCAGAAAATATAACAACAATAACTAAGGAGACAAATAATGGTATCATGCTTGCAAAATGTTTGCTAAAATCTCCATACAGTATTGAACCTACAACTACAGTAAAACATGGAAAATAGAGGGGTTTGGAGGTTGCAACCAAACTGTTTGACAAAAAATTTGAACCAAATTCCACTAAGCCTTAACAACAATACATATTAGAGTTGTAGCAACCATATTAGTGGGATAATACATTAAATTCCACTCAGTGCGCTCCATGTTGATATATGGGATAGTGTTTAATTTAAGGTACCATTGGTCCTTCCCTCTGTTCAGTTTGACCTGGGTTTTGAGTACCGACATAACCGTTTGTGAGCTTGGTCAGGTTTTAAGGGTGGAGTTTCAAAGTAGGAGCCAAGATTCTCTCGACGATACTAAGCAGAGGTGTCTCTGGGAGGTAGAATTAGTTTTTTCCATATCCTTAATGCGGGTAGTTTCCTTCCTCTAAACTAGGCAAGCCTTGGTTCCTCAGTTTGTGTTATGTGCGCCTGTTACCCTTCATAATTTGCAAGTTTTAGAAAGGAGCAGTTGGGATATAGACTTGTTATTTATTTTAGTCTTTCAAAGGGTTGGAAATAGGAATTGTTGTTGGGGGTTTCTCTAGTGTGGTCATTGTCATTTCAGTTTCATCATGAAAGGTATCTCCATTATAGTCAAAGATAATTCAGAGTTGAAGGAAGGTAGTAAAATTCTTCTCATGCATGAAGAAATCACCCAAGCAAACAACGGAGCTCTCATGTTAATTTCTTGCAAAATCACAGAGTTGGATCATGTTTGTGCCATTCAGAGTGTAAACATAAATTATCCTTAAAAATTAATGGATCGACTTCTTGGCATTTTAATGCAACACACTTCTCTCTCTCTCTCTCTCTCTCTCTCTCTCTCTCTCTCTCATAATAACCTAGGCTCTAAAAATTCTCTGCAAGTAGGACTAAGGGGGGAGGAAATAATATGTTAGAACATAGACCTTATGAATATTGAGGAACCAAGTCATCCTCACTCAGGAGAGGGGAACGAATCCAAAGGCAATGTCCACCCCTAAATGTGTGATTGTTTTTTTGAATTGCCAGCTTTTTTGGGTTAGTTTGTTAAGCAAGTCACAAGTGGAATCACTTGGAACTCATGTCTAGAAAAAAATTTAAAGTATAGCATTTTATGTATAGAATTTAGTATTGTTTTTGAGTTATCTCTAAATTTTGATTAATGTACATGTTGCTAACCTCGACGCAACCCCCTTTGTAATGAATTCAAATTGTTTGTTCTGGATAAACAAATAATAATTAATTAATTAATTAATAACGATGATGATGATCACCATCATCATCAATTAATAATATTATAAATTAATAATCAAAATTATAGTTCGTTGTATTTGCTACAAATATTTATATGTATCAATGACCTAATAATTGAAGTTATCAAAGAAAAACAATGAACATATTGGAAATGAGATGTTTATGCGATCAAAACATCTAAACCTTATTTATGTTTGTATGCTCATTAATTGGTTGAGCCAAACATTGTTTGATTTCTATTCATTAAAATATAGCTTGTAAATTATTAACTCTGATTGATTTAAATTCTTGAAATAACAATATGAACCCACCATATTATATATATATATGTGTGTGTGTGTGTGTGTGTGTGTGTGTGTGTGTGTGTGTGTGTGTGTATTAAAATTACCACCAAGAGTACAATGAATACTACTTGGAAAAACTACACTCTTAATTCTACTTGATCACCCACATTTTCTTCACCACTTACATTCACACCATCCTCTTCTTGACCCGATGGAACAATTGCAATAGGTATATTTTGAAAAACCCCTTTTTCCCTGGGTGTACATGAAATTGCAAACCACAATTTTGCATCAGAGACATCAAGATGGAAGAAAATTTGCTCAATATGTTCTCGAAGCACAAATGGTTTAGCTTGAGATATAGAGATTTTTCTATGTATTTAATAGAATATAATTCATTATCTAGGTCATATCTAACAATTCTTGTTTTATCAAAAAAATCAAACCATTTACATTTAAAGGACCTATAGTCCAACTCAATTATCTATTAAATAGTGCCAACGTAATCAAGTTGTCTAGTTGTGTTTGTATCCCCTTGAACTTGCATGACTTGTTTGATCAAATGAAACAAACACTCAATAATAACATGTTTATTTTCCATGATCCAAACTCTCCATTCTAAAATGATGTCTATATTTCCATGTCGTGGGATATGTTCATACCCGCATGCATAGGAAAAAATCTTGTTAAAATCAATAATAGAATTAAACTTCTAACAATACACAAATATGACCAATTGAAATTTATGAAGTTAATCTCATAATGAATTCAATATCATATATCGTCCTTTTACATCTAATTCCTATGTTCAGTGTATCTAGTTCACTTTCATTTTTGGCTCATCCCAATTTTTTTATTTGCTACTTCACCCAAGTATTTGTGCACTATGTAGGCCATGGATCACATAAGTCTACAAGGAGTGGAACACACACTAGGATCGACCTTCTAAATGATTTTATGTCCCCTGTGTGTGCCTCTGTGTGTTTTAAAGTTAAATTTAACCTCTGCGCAACCTGTGCTTTGTTCACTAACGTGCATGTACCTTTATATGGCTACAAAAGGATACAAAAGGAAGAGGAAAGGTGCTAAAGAGAATCATTAACAGGGAAATTTATTGTGCCTATTGAGATAATAGAAGACCCTAAAGAAACAATACCAACAATCAAGTGGACAACCACAACAATAGATTCATCAGCGAAGAAGGTTAAGAAACATGATAAGGGAAATCAACCAATCATGGAAGCTCCCAAGGATGTTAAGTTTCCCATTTATATAGATACCTATTATATTTCTAGAATTGATGGGTCCCACACTTATAGTGAACTATTCCATTTGGTTAAATACATAAAGGAGCTATGAGATGATGATGAATTGAATGAAAGGGAAGAGGAATACATTACAGTAGCACTTGATTTAAAGAACTCCTTTATTCATAATGCAACAACTAGACCCTCAGTGTCACCCTATGAAAAAATCATCAAATTTACAATACAACACATAGAGGTTAGCACCAAAAGGGTCCTGAATGACTAGGGAAAGTGTATTATCTCACTTGTATTAACAAATTTCTAATCCTACTACAAAATGTCAAATTTTTAAATCTACTTTACCAACAAGTGGTTGAGGGGTTTCACTCGTTGCCATAGATATTATAAGATTCTTGCAGAGTGGTATGAGGAAGGGAGAACTTTCTAAGGCCCAAGTAATAATCCCTTCCCCACCATACACATTAGGTTAGGATATACATGGGAAACCCAAATAGTAAGCATGATACATGGTGAGTGTTGTTCCTGAGTTTATGTTTTAAGGCTATAAAACATACCGTCAAGGCATCCGAAAATGATTTAAAGAAAAGATTTGGAATTAAGGAATTTAAAGAAAGATCAGAGCAGATTCAGTTTCTCAACTGTCTCTATCTAGATTCTTGTTGCTCTTGGATGCTAATGTCACGTTCAATAGCAGCCCATGATCGTTCTAGTTCAGCCCTGTTAGTCGCCGTTTGTAAAATAGTATTAAATAAACTAAGGGCAATGTTGGTTTGATCCTGAAGGCCCGGTTCTACGTTAGGTTGTCTGCTATTAGGGACAGTCATGGATGATAAAGTATTAAAGGTTTATAAAATGGGTTTTTAATCAATTGGTTACTTCATACTTCCAGAGATGATATCAATGAAAACAGTTTCGAAATCTATAACAGTAATGTAAAATCACATTCAAGGTCGTTTCCTGGTTTTGTAACAAATTTGAATTTTGTAAACAACGAAACAAAATACAGGGAAATATAAGGATTTTATCGAGAAAGAATATTATATTTCGATTAACGATGATGAAAGAGAAACACAATTTCTAACAGAGTTAAATATTAAGGAACAGGAGGTTTTACAGGTCTTAAAATCACTAAAGTAATTTCAGAGGAAAGAATGTAATACTTTCAACATCCAAACCAATCTGAAATAATAAATAAGAATGTATATAAATTCAAATTGATTCACTTGTTAGAAAAACACTTTGAAAGGAAAAATTAACAAATCATAATAAACAGGGGAATACACATAGTTACAAAATTGCAAGATCCAGAATCTTGCTTGCGATTTATATTCCGATGAACCTCAAAACTGGATTTACAAAAAATGGCTCATCTCCCAAAATTTCTGAAGCCCTATTTCAGCCTTTTGAAACTATATTTATACATTCCTATCAAAGTTTCTCGTTGGTAACTAACCAACCCCCTAATATTACAATTACATAAAATAATGTCAACCGTTTACAATCTCTTTCAAAATTTTAATGAATAAAAACATTTGAAAAGTTCTAACTTAGTGTTGACAAACTTTCTTTCTCCTTTTCAATGCATTGAACACATTTTCCCAAAAA
>ML794825.1:375133-387934 GCA_009831015.1 Picea engelmannii | reverse complement strand
TACGGACTAATTCTTTTCCAAAACTTTCTTTGGGCCCTGGCTTCCTATTGTGGATTAGATTCAAATGCTCAGGAGATGACAGAGAAAGATGACCTCAACCCCTCCCTATCCTCAGGTTATCCAAACATCTGTATTCAAACCAACATGCATCTGGATACACATTATCTACGCCAGAGATCAAAACATGGCTATATGTATCTATTCGAGGTCCATAAGTGGAGGGAACACTATTTGTATCTGCATCTATGTAGAATGAGATCACCTTAACCAACCAGTGGTGGAACATGCACATACATTAGGATTTGAGCTTGTTATTTATGTAATAAGACTTGTATGTCATATGTCAACTTTATTGTTGTCGAGGGTCTAAGGAGGGTGAGTGACTATATAAATAAGAATGTTGCTCGACTTATAAATAAATGTTGATCCCTATCACGAGAATAAGGAGAGTGTTTCCATGTACTTGTGATTGTTAGTTTATCCTACTGTAACAATGAAAATGGGGGCGTCGATCTCACAAATATTCTAGTGACATTAACGATGAACCAGGGTGTTTCCATTTATTTTTTAAGTCGGGAATATTCCCCCCCTCCACTAATCCATGATACTACCGATTGAGATAGAAGTGAAGGTGAATCATAAAAGCATAATTAAGGTATCACCCTTTTTTTCCATATGGGTTAACATTAATATTTTTTTTATGTTAAGAGTAGTTCACATGATGTATTACAAACAAAACAATGTTTGAGAGATTGACAATGCTTTCACGTCGTCTTCGGATGCGTAAATTCAAATTAACTCTATACTAAGCTTAAGAGCAAGCAATCAAGGTTGGGGAAAGTTAGTGTATCGGTATTGATACAACGTTGAATTTAGAATAAAAACATCGTTACTAAAGTAGAGTTTCCACGTAATGAGTGCATGAAAAAATGAAATAATCAAAGTTAAGAAGCACCAAGATGAGCTAGACTATACATTGTGGACCCAAACCTTTATTATAAGGTTGATGGTGATGAATATTTGATTCTAGTACTATACGTTGATTATTTGTTTCTTACTAGGGTAGAACACTTGATAGCTTGGTGCAAAGAGGAGTTGTGGAGATCCAGTACATATCCATGAATGTGCAGATAGCGGACATTCTCGCCAAGTCATTGTCTAGAGTGAAGTAGGAGTACTTCAGAGACAATCTTGGTGTGATGCAGAATGTCCACCCTTGTTAAGAGGGAGGTGTGGTGTTTCTCTCCTCTAGTCGGCTAACCCATCTGGCCAAGGGTTTCCTTGGTCAGTCATGTGAGGTGACTGAGGGAGTAATTCAAAACCAAGTACAAGTCTTTCCTACACCATGTGAGGTGTCTATGTGTGAATAAGACTTGCAGCTTAGCCTTGCTTATGCCATGTGAGGTGGCTAGATGTGGATGGGGCTATGATTGTAGTCTTACCTACGCTATGTGAGGTAGCTAGGTGTGAATAAGACTACTGGGAGAGGAGAAACATCACAACATAGTCATGGAGACTATGGCAGTGGTTGTGTACCACTGGACAATAGTTGTGTACTACTATGACATGGAAACGATTGTGTACTATTGAACGACATTGCAGTAGTTTTGTGCTACTGGTTTATTGTAGCATAGTCATAAAGACTGTGGCAGATGATTTGAGCTACCAATGGCATGGTAGTAGCACTATGCTACTAGTTGATTGCAAAGTAGTCAGTGGATTACTAGATGAAGCAACCAAGACATTGATTTCACAAGGAAACCTTGATATGTCTTGGGGGACATTAGCTCCATGAGGGGACCTCGATGTGTCCTAGAGATGTTTGAGGCAGGTATCAATAGGGAGTACACCATTCCTCACAACCCTCAATAGAATGGGGTCACATAAAGGAAGAATGGATCTATTCTTGAGGTATTCAAGGCGATGATTCATGATCAACATTTACCTATGTTTTTGTGGGAAGAGGCATCCATGACTGCAATGTATGTTCAGAATAGAAGTCCTCATAAGACTTTGAGGAACATTACTCTCGAGGAGGCCTTCACCGAAGTGACGCATGAGGTTGTTCAAGATATTTTGGTTTCCAATATACATTCATGTACCCAAGGAGAAAAGGACCAAGCTAGACCCTTCAGGCAGAAATGGTACATTTGTGGGGTACAGTGATTCTTTGAAGGCATATCGGATCTACATCCATGGTCAAAGACTGATTGAGGTGAGCATAGATATTACCTTTGAGGAGGAGGTAGCCTTCAAAATATATAGAGGATCTCACATGGAGATTGATAGTGAGAGAAAGAAAGAGATGGTTCCTTCTCCCCTTCACCCTCCAGCAGTTCAGAGGGAGACAATTGAGCCTATTGATCCAATTGATATTTTTGATCATGTAGCTCCAGTTGATATTCCCAGATATATTGCAGTAGGTCAGAATAGACATGAATGGGATCGTCAGACTCTATAGGAGGAAGAAGGACATGCATCTCCTCGTGGTACCTTCTGAGAGAGCAAGAGACCTCAAAGATATCCGCGCTATGTCGCAGCTATGAGCCACATCATTGATTCTGAGCCTTCTTATTATGAGGAGGCATCTAGTCACCTAGTATGGAGAGATGCCATGATGGAGGAGTATCATTCCATCATGAGGAATTTATGTGTGGGATATTGTTCTGAGACCTGAGGAAAATTCTGTAGTGACTTCCAAGTGGATCTAAAAGATCAAACACATAGCTGACGGGAGCATCGAGAAGCACAAAGTGAGATTTGTTGCTAGAGGATTCTCTGAGGTGGAGGGAATAGATTATGAGGAGACATTTTCCCATGTTGCCCGATACACTTCTATTCGAACAATTATTTCCCTTGCAGCATCTATGGGTTGGAGACTACATCAGATGGATGTGAATACAACCTTTCTTAATGGAGAGATTGAGGAAGAAGTATACATTGAGCAACTAGATGGTTTTGTGATACATGAGAATGAGTCTCATATGTGCAGGTTGAAGAAGGCCCTGTATGGAATCAAGCAGGCACCTTGAGCTTGGTATGCGAGGATTGATGGACACCTGAGGAGTTTGGACTTCAGCAAAAGTGTTGTTGATCCCAACTTGTACTACAAGATTGTTAATGATGAGTCCTTGATTTTGGTCCTCTAAGTTGATGATTTATTCCTCACCAGTACAAAGAGCCTTATTCTTGAATGCAAGTATGCATTGGCCTATGAGTTTGAGATGAAGGACCTTGGTATGATGCACTAATTCTTGGGACTAGAGGTCTGGTAGAGAAGTGATGAGATCTTCCTAAGTCAGGGGAAGTACACAATTGAGATATTGAAGAAGTTTGGGATGTTGAATTGTAAGCCCATGGCTACACCAATGGTGACGAATATGAAGAAACTAAGTGTGTCTTCTTTCGATTCCGACGAGATTGATCTGAACCTGTACAGACAATTGATTGGATCATTGATGTATCTAGTTAACACCAGACCAAATATTTTCTATGCAGTGAGTGCACTTAGCCAGTTTATCAGTCAGTCGAGACAGACACATTGGATCGTTGCGAAGCATGTGTTGAGATGCCTGCAAGGAACAGTTGGACATGGTCTAAGATATACTTCCAGTATTAACATGATATTACAAAGATATACTGACTCTAATTGGGCAGGGAGCACAGTAGACAGGAAGAGAACTTTCGGGTGTTTCTTCACTTTGGGATCTGCCATGGTTTCCTCGTGTAGCAGGAAACAGAGTTATTTGGCTTTGAGCACCGCATAAGCATAGTACATTGCATTGAGTTTGGAGGTGCACGAAGCAGTGTGGCTTCACAAGATCCTTGCAGATTTATTTGGACATGTGATGGATTCCATCGTTATTCATTGTGAGAACTAAAGTTGTGTGAAGATCTCAGAGAATCCAGTGTTTCATGAAAAATCGAAACACATTGAGATCAAGTACCATTACATCTAAGACATGGTGCAAAGGAAGGCACTACTGATGCAATACCTTCCTACAAATGAGCAAGTTGTTGATCTTCTTACCAAACCCCTTACCAAGACAAAGTTCGAGTACTTTCATGACAGACTTGGCATGGTAGAGAATGCCTCCATCATTGAGAGGGAGTGTTGATGTTTTCAGCTTCCTGAGACATTCTCTAGGTCCTACTCCTTTCTGAATGAGTTGAGTTGATATGTGAGGACACTTATCCTAGAGGGATAAGTGGGTTTGGGCTTATAGCCCAATGTCCCTTGTGGAGAGCACACAAGGACACGTCAAGGGAGTTGACCTTGACGTCACACACTATGGGGAGTTGACCCTAGTGTTTCTAGAGGGAGTAGCCTCTAGAAGTCCACATGGGAGTGTCATGTGTGACAAACCTTTTGCTACAATATCTTGAGTAAGCATCGGGTGGACCTTCTCCTAGATTGGGCTGCAGACCAAGGGAGATATGATGCATATATCACAAAGGTGTACTTGTGGTAAATGGGCCAAGGCATAGTCCTTCCTTGATCATGACAAGGAATAATATGGACTCGATGTGCTTCAGGTGCTTTCCACGTATCAGTTAGCATCGGGCTGACATTCCCTCACAGGGGTGTACCTGTGGTGAACGAACCTGGTGTGGTCTTTGTCCTAGTCATGGTGATTTGACAAGGAATGATAAAGAATCAAGATGCTAGATGCTATCACATGCGAACCCAGAGTGAGCCTGATCTTAGAGAGAGTCAATTGGCTTAGAGGGAGAGTCGAAGAAGGAGTTTCCCCTCAGTTCAGGTGGGAGAGAGACATCTCCCAAGACTGGTAGACAAGTGTCATGAGTCTATGGTGAAGTTTGTATACTTAAGAGACAATCTTCGACATGATGAAGAAAGTCTCCCTCATTGAGAGGGAGTGTTGATGTTTGGACAACATCGGGAAGACATTCTTCCAGATATAAATATAAATATATATATTTATATTTATACCTTGTATTATATATTTATAATACAAGGTATAAATATATATATATATATATATATATATATTTATATTTATATCATATAATATATGACATGATATTTATAATACAAGGTATAAATATAAATACATATAATAAATAAGTAGTTATTTATTATCTAAGGGATGCATCCTTTCATGGATGGTCACCATATGTTCTCTATATATGGAACACTCATCATTGTAATAATATATTGATTATATATTATCTCATATGAAAAATTCAAGACTTCAAACATGATTCTCAGACAAATGAAGAAGAATCTGAAAATTTCAGAACATGGATTTTTTTGAGAACACGCCTATTTAGCTGACTTGTGTGTGGTTTTCGAAAATAATGAAGGATCCGAGAGATATGGGTGTTTTTCCAATCTGGGTTTGCCCAAATTTGTAGTTGCAGCCATCTTCTCCATTCTTCTAGGCAATGGATGTGCCCAACCAACAAAGGAGATGGAATTTACCAATTCTCAGTATTTTTATGTTATGTGAAATCAATTGTAGCTAGATCTTGGGTTATTTCTGCAACCAAGATTCATTAAACATGAGAAATCAAATATCTTGTAAACTAATAATGCCTCGACAATTCTGATTTTAGGGAATTAGTTTTGATCCACTACATTGCTCCTCCCTGTATATAAACAATCATAGAACAGAGGAGAAGGTGTGTATTAGTATTGGGAGCTTTTTAAAGAGGATTATTGTAAGGAGCTGGTGGAATTCATGCTTGAGTACTTGTAAACTCTATTTCATTTCAATAATAAGCAGTTGTCGATATTTTATCTTGTGTTTGAAGTGCTCACTTAGTTTGTAAGTTTTCCCACAGTGTGTGATGGGTTTGGTAGGATCCCCATTCTTCAACATGCATTGTGTTTATTTTTTCTTAGTTAGTTGATAGGTTTGATTTCCATTTATAGATTCATTAAGTTCCTTTTATTTATCAATCTTTTGATTTAGATAAAGACATAGATGTAATTGCTCAAAACCAAGGATTATTGTTGTAATTACATACATTTGGAAGTATAAGAATGCTTGGACTGATCCAATGAAGGATTGTACTCGGATCAGGTTAAATGTAATTGACATTCACGGTGAATGGATGGCAGTTGCTTCTATGTTTCCTGCAACTTTCTCTTAGGCTCTGATCATGCATTTATGTACTTGCATCTCAAAGCTTACGAGCCCCGGGGTTCATGAATTAAATGTCTAGAATTTATTACATATAAATATCCCTACAATGCTTATCCCCAATAACGCCCTCACAAAGGCTGCTAGTTTGGACGATAACAAACCCTCTTACCTTTCCGTCTCATGATGTCATATCCTCTTTAGGTGCTCATTCTCAATCAATCTTAGATATTTCATTTATTTCAAATATCAATCTTTATACATATTTAAAATCACCATGACATATCTACCTTATGACATATCTACCTTATAGTGTAAATCAAACATAATAATAAAAATATTTAAGCAAAAACATTTTAATATATACATATTTAAGTTCAAACTATTCCAAAGAGCCGAAATTAAAGCATTACAAACACGATGACTTTGACAATAATCAACAAATCAAATCTTTGATGTGTTATCTCTCCAACAAAATATATTGATATATTGATAAAAAACAGGGATATTAGGCATGACTTGATGACCTAACATGATAAATCGCCACATATATATAAAATCACCCCACAATAATGACACATGTTTATCTAAGAAACTAACAGTTGAAACATTTATTATGGTGGAACTACATAATTTTTTTATTTTTTGAATGATGAAGATAATTATTCATTGTTTTTCACAAGATTTTCTTCGTAAAAGTGAGTACCCAATTCAACTAGAATAAAAAAAAAAAGGTAGAATCAACAATAAAGTCAAAATCAACACTAAGATTACATCTGGAGATAAAATCAATTAAAAATCATGTGAAAGATTACTCTGGCTCGTAAACAAACTACCTCAATTGCGTTCGACATGTCATAATTGCCTTCCTCAACACAAGACCTTTTGTTTTGATGAATATTACAAAAGTAACACCATAAGAGAAAAATTTTAAATCTTTAATGGGAAAATGTTAAGAAATATGGAAGATAGGCAATGAAAGGTTACGATAAATGAAGATGGAGAGATTAGTATACACATATTTTTGAACTTCGTATTTTGAAAATTTTCAACATGTTATAAATGATCAATTGTAACCATTAGAAAGTAACAAAATTTATAATCATTTAATTTACTAAAACATATAAAACATATAGATTCAACGTATATAAAACATATAGATTTGTATTGATAATAATAGTATTTAAAAAATATAGATTTAATTTAGTAAAACAATTAAAATTTAGAAAATAACAAAATTTATAATCATTTAATTTACTAAAACAATTAAAACATATATATTTAACGTATATATAAAACATGTAGATTTGTATTGATAATAATAGTATTTAAAAAATATAGATTTAATTTACTAAAATAATTAAAACATATAAATTGATTTAACATATATAAAATATATAGATTTGTGATTGATAATAATATTATTCAAAAACTATAGATTTGTAATTGATAATAATATTATTATTTATAATAATGCCTTAAAACAAAAAACATATATCATTTATAAAAATTACCAATCTAAAAAAAATTAACTAATACAAAGAAAATTCCAAAGGGATTAAAAAAAACCATGGATTGCAACAAGTGTTTTTATTTTTCTCACCAAGCAGGGTTTAGATTTTATGTGAACCTTGTATGTGTTAAGGAATTTTATTAATGAATGCATTTTATATAAATAATTAAATTAGTTAGCAAACTTGGTTATCAAAATGCCACTTAGAAAAGTCATTCACTTTAATTATTTGATGTTTTGTTATAGTTATTTCCCACTTAAGAACTTATTTAGATACAATTTAACGGGTGGTTTTAACTTAACAATTATAATTGAAGTTTTGTTATTGTTATATTTATTGTTGTAGTTTAATATGAAATGAAAGTTTTTTGGTGATTTTTTACAAAAACATTTAGCTAAAATTAGGAAAAAAATTGTTAGATCTATATATTTAATGATTATTTATATATAATGTTTTAGAGTTTTTCAACCTGATGAGTTCATTTTTACATTTAAAAATAAATTTTAAACAAAAAAAATAATGATTTCGTAAAAATTTATGTAATCAAATTCCAACTAAAAAAACTATATCATATAACAATCATATTTATTTTCCATTAAAATCTTACCCAAATCCCAATTAAAATAATTAAAAAATCACTCTCCTTTTTTCAACACACTAACAAGTCATTTTTAACACTTTAACATACAATATTTATGTGATGGTTCAACACATATAAAGTTTAGTGATGCACGTGTACCAAAGATACAATTTAACTTGTGGTTCTAACCCAACAATTACAACCGTTTGAGCACTTTTTACCTCTTATAATTATCATGATATTTGATAACTCCAATCATTGTTCAACCTCCATCAACTTTTGGTTCGAGAGAAGCCATCATTGGATTAACATCACACCAACTAACCATATGAAACCAAAAACGAAGTTAGTGAATAGTTTTGAAGTTTGAAAATTCAAAAGAATTACCATTGAAAGTATTAAAATTGTTTGAAAAAGACTCGAGTAAATCTTACTCTTCCTACTTGTGAATGGAGCAAATCTTAAGGTTAGGAGTTAGGAGTTATAAGAGTGTATAATAGATGTTTATATTTATGTATGCTACATGCTTTAGTTAGGAATTGGTGTAGTATGTGAGATGGTTAACATAGAGTATGTAATAGATGTTTATATTTATGTATGCTACATGCTTTAGTTAGGAATTGGTGTAGTATGTGAGATGGTTAACATGTTGTATGTTGAGTCAATTAATATATCATTGTTTTTTTATATAGAATTAATATAATGTTGGTTGGTAAATATTGTTTTTTTTCATATTTGATATTATATATTTATTTTAAGGAAAACCTTATCAAAAAATTTGAGGGATACTTCTTCAAATTTAGGGATAATATTTCTAGTAAATCGCATACTCTAAACATGTTATGATTTGACTTTTTCTAGTTATTTTTTTTCTGATCATTTTTATTTAAAACGTGGCTAAAAATTTAGAAGAATTGTTGGAATTGCATAAATCAATTGTTGAGATTGCACAATCCGGGTGCAATAGGTGTTTTTGAGGGTGCTAAATAAAAATTTTCAATAAAAAATGCTAATTCAGTTATGAAAAATTGCAATTCCAACAACACTTCTATAGCCAGATTTCAGCGATGATGGCTAGATAAGTCCAAATCATAGAATGTTTAGACTTCTCCCTAATAAATTTGTTGACGTAAACTATTGTGGCTAACCCAAGGGGATCTAAACCTAGCACCTATTAACATAGAACTAACCAAATGCCCAACAACATGGACAACAATCAATTGAACTAACCCTTTGAACTCTATTTGACATTATTAAGGAAGAGAAGGACTAATTTGTGAATATATATATATATATATATATCTTTCTTCCTTTTTTACACTCTTTATGTATATATATTTACTTGTATTGTAATATGATTTTATGTTGATGTGCATGTATATCATTATGCAACTAGTAAAAAACATATACTTATTTGTATAATACTTTCATGTACATGAAAATAATACTTAAACACTGATAATGGGGTGGCAAAGGCGGGGGATCCTTTATGATCCTGGAGGAATGACAATACCAACATATGCATTGGGTCTTGGCATAGTATCAAATAATCTAGTAGAAGCCTATGCTTTTTTAAGAGGCATCCAACTAACAAAGGAGTTAAGAACCAGATCACTGATTGTCTTGGGAGACTCCATGGTGATCATCAAAACCATGCTTGGGATATTTGTTTCGGTGAAATCAAAGTTAGCAATGGTCATCCCTGGAGCTTAAAAGGAGGAAAATACATTGGACAATATCTCCTTCTATCATGTGAAGAAAAGGATTAATTACAAAATAGAACAATGGGCCAAAAAGGGCACCAATTTAGCTATAAGACAATACATCCAAAATGGGGTGTTCTCACATCACACTATCCCCAAGGCTTGAAGTTATTAACACAGCAATCATGATTTTATTTCCACATGGCTCATCCGTATGCAAATCAATTCATCGATATCGAGAGGAGATCACTGAGGACAGAGTTCACTCCCTCTAGCATGCAATCCTTATCCTCGGCTTTGTATATTGAATGGTACAACTTGAAGCCACACCTACATTATGGGATCATGTAATATGGACACAAGTGAATTGGAAGTACACACAGTCAAGTTCACTTGGTGTTAATCCTCCTGTTAAGTGAATTAGGGAGAATTGTTTGGGACCAAGGCTATATCATGTCACTTGCAAGGAAATTTGTTGAGATATCTTGGAAGGCTAATGTTTTAAGCCTTGGTTCTTTGGTTTGACATCTTGTCTCTTTGGTTCTCTGGTATGTTGGGTTTAGAAAAAGGGAATTAGGTTCTCAGGTATTTCTCCATCCTTGTCTCTTCATGGTCCGATTCCTTTGTGTAATTTCATCTTGGACATCCATTTGCAAAATTCAGAGAAAGGAAACTTTAGTTAAGGGTGTGGTTTCTATGCATTTGGATCGAGGTCTATCTATTGTCTCCATTCATTGTTTGGTTTGTTTTGTTGGAAACAAGGCTCAAAACCTAGTTAGTTTCTTTGGTGCCATTTCTCTTTGGACTACTTCTTGCACTATAGCCTGTAAATTGTCCAAAAAACTCAACTTTGTTGATTCGCAATGTGCGATGCCTGTGGCCATATTTTTTGTTTTATTGGGTCGAAGTCGTTGTGTAGGTCTCACTTTTTGGTGCTTGGTTTGAATTGTAGGTTTCAGGGCCCATTGTATAGACCTGGACACCAAGGACCTATTGTAATTTTATGCAAGTTTTGATAAGACGTAATGAGTAGATTCAATCCAACATGACTTATTTGTTTTTTATAATGTTTAAGGTGCATGGAAATGAGCACCACTACATCTCTCCACATGCAACTGTCATGAACCTGTTGGTACATAAAAAATAGAGGTTGGATATCATGGAGGTTAAATATAACATACTTCAGAATTTAGCTCTAAACCTTCGTAAGGATTCTCTCTTATCGACATATAACAACAAGGACCCAACTAACTCTATTCAAGCTAAATTGAAAGAAAAAGAGACAATCCATCAACTCAAGGAACCAATGGACATTAAGTAGTAACACTCTCCCCTTTCAAATGTTGTCCAGAAAGAAACAAATAGTTTAGATGTTATTTGTTAATGTTGAATGTTTGGTAGTCATAAGAATTTTAGGTGTTTTTTATCAAAACTTGCAAGAAAAACTAGAATGTCTATTTTGTACTTTGCAATAAACTATATTATGCAATATTAGAGAGATATTTAACTCTAGGCTTTGAAACACTGAAGCAAATATATGTACAATATTATTAGCACTAGCTACAATATTTTAAATAATATAATATTTTCTAAAACAAACAAATTTAAACACCAATAAATTTAAATTAAGTTAAACTAAATTTAACAATGCATAAATATAAAGTTTATATCATAAATACTATTAATTATTATAAATAATTTATTTTTTTTGTTTGTTAGTTACTTTGTCTGTGACATGTGGGACTAACATGTGGCTAAGAAACCACGACTTAGGGGTATCTAAGCCGTCAAAATCACCCAAGTATCGCACTCGGCCTGAGCCACACTAACCCTTAACATGGCTAGATTTTTTGTCCCCACAGGTTTCGAACCAGTAACTTTAACATCACGGAGCGCCTTAACAACACACTATGTCACCAATTGTCCTACACCTCCAGGACAATTATTATAAATAACTTAATATCATAATAAATAAAATAAAAACTTCATTTGACACGTCCACGACCCTTTATATATGCCATATAAAAATATATCCCCCTTTAGATATGCCATCTAAAAATATAGCATTTCCATATGTAAGACATTCACAATTTTACCAATCAAGAACATATAAAAAATGATGTGTTGTTTGGTCCAAGAAAACACATTTTAAAATTAACTGATTTTCAAAAAATTAAAAAATATGATTTTATTATTATTATTATTTTATAAATATATAAAATAAAATAATTTTTAAATCAATAATTTTACTGGCAAATATTGAATTTTATTAAGGTATATAGAGATTGAATAACTTGATTAAATAGTTTTTATAATTTATAACTTAAAATGTTTTATAAAATTGTTTTTTAAACTATTTAAAATAATGTGATAGAATGAATTTTATTAAGGTATATAGAGATTGAATAACTTGATTAAATAGTTTTTATAATTTATAACTTAAAATGTTTTATAAATTTGTTTTTTAAACTATTTAAAATAATGTGATAGAAGATGGATTATTTATTTTAAAATATAGAATCATTTTGGATTAATGAATATCATATATTAATATATTTATTTCACAATCCTATTACAATAAAAGTATTTGAGGATGTTACATCTCTTAATTATATTAAGAATACACATTTTATTAATCCAAAATTGTAATTTTGATAAAAATTGTAAAATTGAATTTCAATAATAACAAAACAAAAAAATTCAAATTCACAAAATGTTTAACCTTTTTCATTTCTATGAATTTTACTTATGATAACAATTAAACTCTTAAAATATAATAATTTAAATAAATTGATTGACAACACTCTTCAATCACCCATATAAGTTTCTATAATAACCTTTAAACATTTCACACTTAATCTTAACACATTATACAACTACTTTAACAATACTTT
>ML794825.1:326886-363998 GCA_009831015.1 Picea engelmannii | reverse complement strand
GGGCTCATCAGTCCTCGGGATCATAGCAATGTCAATCATATTTCATCATTAAATTTATCAAATAAATGCATGAAATCCCTAGCATATCATCTAAGAGCTCAAAGACGTTACACATATCTACTATACAAGGTTGAGGAAACCAACAGAATAACCTATTGGGCTAATATCCACAAGAAAAGGAAAGTTTCCACAGAGGATCATTCAAGCCATGTATACGAAGTGGTATGGTCTAGGGATGTCCAGTCATAGTAAGACCAGGGGTAGGTGTTGTCTGTGGGTGCCTCTGTAGGAGGTGAGTTGTACCCGTCATGGATGCATTTTTTTCCAAGCCCCTTATTGCCTTTATTCTTTATTTATTGTTTTTCTTTCCTTTTACTTCAAGGTCTGACCAGAGGACACTGCCTTGGCGTGGTGACCAGAGCTGACAGTGTTACCCACTGGTATCTTTACAGAAATGATAAGGCTGGCTCGTGATGAGACCCCCTTTCCCTTGGCCATGCAACCAAAGGTCATTTCCCTTGCTTGGTAACCAGATAATGGAAATGTCATACCGATGGATACCTATGAACATAATGGGTCGGCTTGTGATGAGACCTCCCATCCTCTTGGTTAGGTCTTGTTTTATTATTTTTCTTAGGGTCCCTTTAGTTTCTTATCAAGAGGCCTTTTATTGCCTTCTCGGGGATCCCTAGGCAAAGCATCTCTAGGTTTCATTTCTTATAGCTTTTATCTTTTACCAGCTACTTTTACCCCCTGGGCCTTTAGCCCCTTCTTCCCACAGGACAAAGTGTAACCCTCAAAAGGTCATCCTAATGGTCGGACTAGGGGAATGGGATGGATGAATGGGAGGTAAGATGTAAAATGATAGAATGGTGGGAGCGGACGATGGCTCTGCAAATCCCCCCTGGTGGCTAACCAAAACCCATGAATACAAGCTTGCTAGGTCACCTCGTTAATCCCCCCAACCATGGTCAAGTGGATTAGTGTAAGGTCCAAGCAGTTATCAGAAATGTAAGAAACCTGATGCAGATATAAGAATGTTATAACAATCAAACATGACACATACCATGATACCTTGGACCAATTACCTCATGGAGCAAGAGTCCTCTCTGATGCAAGTCCAAGCTGATGGTGATGGAAGTTGTTGTTGCTAACAGGACAAGTCTGGCGAAGAAGAAGAAGGATGGGCCCTCCAGGGCCATGCTCAGGTCAATCCTGCTCTCGGTACTCCATGTCTAGGTCCTATGGGCCTCGAGACATGATCTCCTATTTATCCCTAGAAAACGGGGATAACATTACCAACTATGAAGGGGTAGTCATTCGGAGCAATAAAACCAAGCACCCTGAGAAAGGGGACTGAGAAGACATTCCATGACCATCCATCTAAGGGGATATATGTAACCTCTAGACAACACTTTTACATTAAAATCGTCCCATCCTGGGCACATACAAAGAAAACCATCACACTTTGGGAACATTGGAGCAGTCACATCTCACGAAAAATATAAGGTACACTTCAGATAATCTGGGGTGTAACAACTGGCTCTAACTCAAAGACATGTGCTCCATGAGGACTCCATAATATTCTAGAGACTTGTAGATATAAAACATTCTCACAAAATGGATATTAAATGCAGGGGGGAGGAGGGGGGGGACACAAGTGCCTTTTTCCCTTCCTTAAGGTAAAAATAAAACTAAGCATGAAAAGGAATGAAGTGCATACAATCAACCTTTTACAACATTTCATACAATGTAAGCATAATTTCATTTATTCAATAAATATAGAATGAAACACACAATTTAATCTAATGCTCATGCCAAAGAGCTTATTCATCTTAACTATAATGTCCCCATTTTTGGATTCTCTTATGTTACAGTTTGGGATGTCTGCCAGAGTATCCAATTGGGAGTAATAGTGAGGTCATACAATTTTGAGGAGTTGTATGGGACCTGACTCACAATATTCATCATATTTCATCATCAGGATCCATTCTGCACAACTTGTCCTTGGTTTCGTTGCATTCCGACGATTTTCGTAATTTTGAGTTATTATTGAGCATATTTTAATTAATTACACTAAAGGTGCTATTTGGATCTTGTTTCTTGGAGAAACACCTTAGTGTGATAGCTCGTTGGAATCAAGACGGAAATATCTACATGCTAGAATGATTAAAAGTGATTTTCAGTGGAAGGAAAAGTTATAAGGGTGAATTAATCACTTTTTGGAGTAAAAAGGGTTATTAAATTAATAAAGTGATTTATGAGGAAATATTAAAAGATGAATTAAAAAAGTCACTTGAATGGAAAAAGGTGAAAGGAGGGATAAAATAGAGATAGGGGCTTCTATTCTCTCATTATGTTGATTGATATTTTGATGTATGGCCTCTTGGCTAGAGAGCTCAAGGTACTTGAAGGTTTTGACTAAATAAACCCTAGAGATCAGCAAGGGAGTGAAAGATTCTCTCGTTCTTGATCCAAGCTTGGCCAAGGTGGTGAAAGATTCCACCCTCATCATTCTATTCTAGTTCAATTCTAGTTGATGCATCTTTGGTGAAGAGAGTCACATCTATTGAGGGTTTTCTATAGAGAGGGTGCATTGTTCAGTCAAGGATAGTTCGATTTGGCTTTTAGAAGGGAGATCTTGAGGAGATATGATTGGGGTTGTCTTTGACTCACTAAGGGAGACTTTCCTTGGCACTGTGGGGAGTTTCCAATCTCCATATTTATTTATTTTCATAGCTGGGCGAATTTCATGAAGGAGGGTGTATTGGGGGTTTGACATCCAGTGAATTGTGAGCAGATTTTCCATCTACAGCCATGGGATCTTCACATATAAGTTATCCATCATTATATCTATAAGTTGCAGCCATTTCATGAAGATTTTACATCAGATTTATTGTGCAAATTTCAGCAGGGCGTAAGCAACAAGGAGGGCACATTTCTGTGTATGGAATTTGTGGATTTTGCATGATATAACATCTCTTTTGGGAATCCATCATTAGGGGATCGAAAAGGAGGATCATTGACACTATTTCATTTCCTTTTAGAGCCCTTATAGGCCAATAAAGTGGTTGTTGTATTACTTATATCAGATCTGGAAATTACTACCATTGGACAACCATTAATAATAAATAATCAAGCAAGGATTGTGTGGAGGTATTTGTGTTTTTGTTGTGTATTACTTGCATTTACTTTTGTGTTTATTCTAGTCTATGTTCCATATGAATTCATGTTGTTTTATACAATATTAAACTCAAAAACATGGATGGAAATGCAAGCTACAATCGTGCATGCAAATTGTTTGACATAATGCCTCAATGAGACAATTGTCATATACATAACAACAAGCAAATGATCATAACAACAGACACTTTGGGGGTTCTAAGGAGGTTGGAACTCATCCCATTGACCTTCTAAACGCATCAGTAATATCCCTTTAGATTTGGGACAACAAGAGAGTCAATTTTCCCAAGAACTTTGAGCAAACACGTAAAGTGCTTGACAAAAGTTCTCAACCAGTTAGATCTGATGTTTATGTCAGATTTGGTTCAGAATATTATAGTGGTATCAGAGCGAATTCCTTTGCCAGCCTGTGATTTTGTAATATATCGATGGAGCATGAATATGAGGCCGTGGAAAGAGAGTATAACTCTCATAGTGCAAGATTCGGGAGACTGGTCACCTTGGGTGAGTATTGCAACATCATGATTAGGAGGATGAATGGACGAGCCTTACCTAATGGAAGGGTTATACCCAAGGTTTTGGATAAGAAGTGAAGTGAAAAGAAAACAAGGAGATTAGAGCCTCACAGATCAACAAAAACAAATGGCAAGGAACTTTTTCACCATTGCAAGGAGCCTTGGGATCCATATTAGAGATGCAGGGGCAAAGGGAAAGTACATTACGTCGAGGTGCACTATGATAGTGTTGATGAATAAGATGTATGTGATGAGGATGACAGATGGCCAGCAGGGGATGCACCATCAATAGATATATATTCTGAGGTTAAAACACATGTGGGACAGGTTGAGGAGCTTGATATAGAGAGGACAGCACCTTAGTTTGACCATTTGGTTGAGCATGAGGAGTATGAGTATGAGGATGCGTCGTTTGATGCATCATTAGAGAAATACAATGAATTATGCACATATGATGGAATTTTGAAGACTCTGGATGATAACGCATGTTCTTTAGTTTTCTAATACGAGAGTATTGAGGACTCAACACTTCACCATAGTAGTGATACTTGTGAGGATACAGCTCTGTCAGCACCTAGGCATGAGGAGGATCGGATATTGGGTGAGCCACCTTTGGATGTTGATATGAGGTCATGCATGGGGGATAATGACCCTTCTATGGAGTTGAGCATGACACATTCCTCACCTTATTAGTCACTTATTCTAGACACGACACATGAGGATATCAGTGGCATTCCAGATTTGGTAGAGGAGCCTTGTGTAGTGATTGAACACAAGGGACATGTGGATCTGCAAGCCCAGGAGGAGAGGCATGACTTGGAGCTAGATGACTATATACATACCAATCAGTATGGGGAGAGTGAGTCACTTATTTTGGAGAGTCCATTAATAGATCAGGTTGTGGAGACTGACAAATCGATGGGATACTTACTTCTGAGACCAGACTATAGTAACGAGGATGCTTTCCTTGTTTTTCGGGATGACCATATCACATGTATGGACACATCTGTATGGGATCTGGGTGAAAATGATATTAGTAGGGTGAATGCACAGGAGGATTTAGTTGTACATACAGGATACAAGGTGATTCAGATTGAGGCAGTAGTATGTGATAATGTACAATGGCATACAGGGTATTTAGTAGCACAGTGGACAGTGGGTAGTACGGTGCTTTAGCTCTTAAGGAGTGTGTTTATGTGGGTTCCACTATTGACATTAGCAGTGGGAGTCACGAGGTAGCACCTCATCAGGACAATGTTCAGGAGTCACAACATTTGGCAGGACAACTGAGGGTCAAAAAGGACATGATCGTGGTAGTCATTAGGCACATTGATGATACACATGCATTGGTGGTAGAGTATTGTTGGAAGGCCATGATGGCACATGATAGTTAGGATGAGGAGCTTTCCATTGATGACTTCCATACACTCAGGGAGAGAGTGACGGTGATGAGGACCGACTACCAATAATTACTTATGGATAGAGATTACCTTTTGGAAGTTGGCGAGATGTATCATAGGGCGATGAAGTAGAAGGAGACTAGGGTGGACCGACTCACTCGTGAGTTGGTGAGCACACATGGATTATTGAAAGGCACACAAAAAATACTTCAAGAATCAAATTCCATATTTGAGGATCTTCTTGAGGAGGTTAGTCATGGATCCATTACATATATCTCAACAGAGAGTTAGGTGTATACTTCAGCTCCATCACTGGAGGATGTTGGTGGTTTGATAAAGGAGCACCAGTTGATGGAGGAGCGTGAGGTATACCCAGGACCACTTATGATTATGGATAGATGTGAGCATGAGACGCTTGAGGATGTTCATGTTTCATAAGGACCACCATTCATGAGGACCTATGAGACAGTTGGTCCTACACGTACACATGGGGATTCCAGATCCAGGGGAAGATATGAGGACACGTCCATTTGGATTCCATGATTAGTTGACATCCATGTAGAGGTTGAACCAAAAATACACTCAGGATACATGATGATGCAGGAGGATACAAGAGATTGCATGGGTATACAGGACACATACTTGGTGGAGCATGGAGATTTATGTGGAGATTTGTCCTCTCCCTTACAACAACACATGGATCTAGGAGATTACCTTCTCAGTAGCATCAGTCATTTGAGTGATGATAGGGGGAGTGCGATTGACCATCAGTATGTAGAGTCACCTACCATTGTACATGATGGCATGATATTGGTGTTGAGTCCAAGCGACTATTCACCATGGATGTCAGAGGATGGGTTTTTGGTCAAGTATTTGGGATTGACCAACGCATATGATACTTCCCAGTCCTACATACAGTTGCAAGAATTTTTGTTAGCCTTCCCTGATACTTGCATTATATACAACAACATTGGGGAAGATAGCAAGTTGCATAGGACATGGAGAGTTATTAGACAAAGACCTCCTGACATGGGATACTCCATTACATGCAACAAGATAGGGGAGTTTCACTCGAGGTAGTCAGGTGTGGCCTTGGACATGATGGAGAGTATATTTAGCCGTGGGACAAAGGATATTTCAAAGGTTGATGTAGGTTCAGAGTCTCATTGGGATGAGGATGAGGAGCATAGTAATATGGATGCTTATGATGAGGACTATGAGGTCAGTTGGTAGGATGTATGGTCGCAGCAAGCACTGACAGAGATCTTGAGGACCCGTCAATAGATCAGAGAGAGATCCTTCTGGGAGGATCTAGAGGATGATGTTAGGAGGCATATGGGGGCATGCTTTGTATGTTAGCATCATGAGTTAGGGCATGATTCCTTATCCACCCTTGTTTTAGTGCTGAGTTGGAAGAGTATGCTAGCTTCTCTCGACCCTGGTGTACTAGAATTATATAGTAGGGATGACATCATAGGGATATTTCCTGAGTATGGGACACTACAGGCAGCAGTGTGGATTGGAAGAGAGGTCGAGTTTAGTGATCTTAGATAGGACAACATAGCTATCAGTATACTTCGACTAGAGGTTTACAGTTGGCACCGAGATACATGGCATGGCACCATAAGAGTTATGTGATGCAAGATTTGGTGCTTTTCTAGAGCACATGGGATTTCCAGGGATGTTCATGATTGGTTCCTTCCATTGTTGGGGGAATTTGAGATCAAATGGTGATGAGGATGTTATGTGGAAGGATGGGTCTCATTGGTTGAGGATCGGGTACAAGAGTAGGTCAACTTCTTGGTTAGCAAGGGATCTGGATACTATTGGAGGTGGTAGTTTAGAAATTGGTTTGGATGAGATATTCCTTGAGGGATGGATATTGTATTTACTTTCTCTATTGATTGGGGATCTTCGAGATATTCTTTGCATTGATGTCTTACATGAATATACTTTACAGGGCACTGCAGTTCACATCTTGATTTGGGATAGAGGTTGATGGAGTTGATATCTGAGTGGAGTGATTGCTTGAGGAGTTGACTGAGGATCTACTACACATGATCATTCTACTCATCAGGAGCATTCTGGTGGCATGCATGGTGAGCACTTGGAGGGACCATGTTTTAAGGGGAGAGTACTTCATGTCACACAGGTGGATATGGGACCCTAGGATCATACACAGTTTGATTTAACTATTCCTTGAGGACAAGCAATATTCGAGCAGGGAGGATTCTAATGTCCCCATTTTTGGATTCTCTTATGTTACAATTTGGGATGCCTGCCAAAGTAGTCAATTTGGATTAATAGTGAGATTAGACAATTTTGAGGAGTTATATGGGACCGGACTCACATTATTCATCATATTTCATCATCAAGATCCATTCCTCACATCTTGTCCTCGGTTTCATTGCATTCCGATGATTTCTGTAATTTTGAGTTATTATTGAGCATATTTTAATTAATTACAATAAAGGTGCTATTTGGAGTTTGCTTCTTGGAGAAACACCTTAGTGTAATAGCTCGTTGGAATCGGGACAAAAATATCTACAGGATAGAATGATTAAAAGTGACTTTCAATGGCAAGAAAAGTTATAAGGGTGAATTAATCACTTTTTGGAGTAAAAAGGGTTATTAAATTAATAAAGTGATTTATGAATAAATATTAAAAGATAAATTTAAAAAGTCACTTGAATTGAAAAAGGTGAAAGGAGGTATAAAAGAGAGATAGGGGCTTCTATTCTCTCATTATGTTGATTGATATTTTGATGTTTGGCCTCTTCGCAAGACAGCTCAAGGTAATTGAGGGTTTTGACTAGATAAAACCTAGAGATTAGCAAGGGAGTGAAAGATTATCATGTTCATGATCCAATCTTAGCCAAGGTAATGAGAGATTCCACCCTCGTCATTCTATTCTAGTTCAGTTCTAGTTGGTGCATATTTGGTGAAGAGAGGCGCATCTGTTGAGGGTTTTCTATAGAGAGGGCACAATGTTCAGTCAAGGATAGTTCAATTTGGATTTTATAAGGGAGATATGATTGGGGTTGTCTTTGTCTCACTAAGGGTGACTTTCCTTGGCACCGTGGGGGGTTTCCAACCTCCATATTTATTTATTTTCATAGCTGGGTGAATTTCATGAAGGAGGGCGTATAAGGGGTTTGAAATCCAGTGATTTGTGAGAATATTTTCCATCTACAACCTGGGAAAATTCACATATGAGTTAGCCATCATCAGATCTACAAGTTGCAACCATTTCATGAAGATTTTACATCATATTTATTGTGCATATTTCAGTAGGGCGTAAGCAACAAGGAGGGCACATTTCTGGGTATGGAATTTGTAGATTTTGTATGATATAAAATCTCTTTTGGGAAGCCATCATTAGGGGATCAAAAAGGAGGATCATTGACACTATTTCCTTGCCTTTTGGAGCCATTATAGGCCAATAAAGTGGTTGTTGTATTACTTATATCAGATTTGGAAATTACTACTATTAGACAACCATTAATAATAAATAATCAAGCAAGGATTGTGTGGAGGTATTTGTGCTTTTGTTTTTTTTAACTTGCATTTACTCTTATGTTGTTTTATTCATGTTGTTTTATACAATATTAAACTCAAAAACATGGATGGAAATGCAAGCTACAACCATGCATGCAAACTGTTTGACATAATGCCTCAATGAGAAAACTATCATATACATAACAACAAGAAAATAATCATAATAGTAGACACTTTGGGGGTTCTAAGGAGGTTGTAAATCATCCCATTGACCTTATAAACACATCAGTAATATGCCTTGAGATTTGGGACAACAAGAGAGTCGATTTACCCAAGAACTTTGAGCAAACATGCAAAGTGTTTGACGAAAGTTCTCAACTAGTTAGATCTGATTTTTATGTCAGATTTGGTTGGAAATATTACATTAACCTACTCTAACATAATAACATAACATGATAAGTAAAATCATAAATCCAATGAAGCCACTTAATGAGTTCACCAATACCTTGAAGTTTACCTTTATGCTTAGTCACAAACCAAAACAATGAAACATCGAGGAACAAGTAAGCATAAATTGACATCTTCTTTACCTTTATTTGGTCAAAATATGAAGTACAATAATGATCATGTGAAGGGAGAATAAATGCATGCCAAGGTTTACATGTATTGTTGCAAGATTCTTCAATCCAAAGGTGTATAGGGATTATGTAATCATCTTTCTTTTCATAAGCATAGGGAAAACCATCACTGATACTTGTCAAATCATCTAGCAAGAAGGAATTTGAAGGAAACTCCAATAGAAACCTACAAGAAGATTGTTTCCCCTCATTTTTTTTCTCGATCATATATCTGGGTGAAGTATGAGAAAATCGATCAGACCTGAAAAAAAATATGTAGATCCCTGACTCATGGTTGGTTGCACCTATATGTGAGATTGAAATTCATGCCATGTTCCAAGGTTGAACATGTTGAAGTATAAAAATTAAATCTTCAAAACCCTTATCATTGGATGGATATCCTTTAATGTGAAATCCATTAGTTGAGGACTTCCTTGGCTGAAAAATGTATGTTGTCAGTTAGCCATGAAAAACTCCTACTTGTACCTGTAAATCCAGCGCATTTATTGGATGACATGGATATCCCTACATAGTGAAGTTGGATTCACATTCAATGACTATGTTCGGATGTCCATAAGATCAAAAATATGCAATCTTATCTTTGAAACCATTGTCATCATTATCGTAAATGGTATCCCCATCAAAATAAAAATAACTTATATTCCATTTTTTTCTTTCAATACGGAGAAGAGCATCAATGATCTCAATTTCTTTGTTGTCGTTCTCTTCATAAATTGAGGGTTCCTCCATTATATTTTCCTATTACAAGTCGTTAAAAGATGTCTTATGAAAACCCAAATCTTGGAACAGAGAATAACATATCGGACTATGGCTTTAATGTGGTGGAGAACTGCCCGCACGAGTGTAGACGGATTGGCAAGTGCCGTGTAAATGGAAGGAAATTTGTAAAAATGAAGTCTCATGTTCGATTCTCACCCGAATTTACTCATGCGCCATTCTTGCGGGCTGGGTGGTTGCACCTGGGGTTATAGTGGTAGACGACAGGGATCGACCCCATGTCACGCAAGTACGAGAACCGCGAGTTGCCAATTCCCCCAGTAAAAAAAAAAAATGTGGTGGAGAACTGATGGATGCTTGAATGCTTTTGTCATCAAGGTCCTCTTCATGTACCTAGTCTTCCAATATCTATTGATTTCCAATGGAAATATGAGTAGATTATTCATCACCATTTTCTTCTTGAGGATTTGCAATAGAATCTTCAATGGACTCCTCATATTCAAAAATACAACAAGGTGCTTCTTCAAGCTTTTCTTCAACAAGATCATCTTTGTTGATCACATCACAAATCTCCTTGACATTTTCATCCTAGGGTACTTGTTCCTCGTACTTTCCCAATTTTGAAATGTCGTGTAAAAATGGCTCATGGGAGGGAGGAGAGGGGTGAGCCTCATCAAGTATATTTTCATATTTTACACCATTGTAACAATACATGAAGTCAAATCCCACTAGCACAATCAGTTTCGATGGGCCTCGTTTTGCATGGCGACCGAGGTTCGAAACCCGCGGCTACCAGGAGGAGACACCTAAAAATTCCAAAGATACTAAGGGTTAGTGTGGCCCAGGATGAGTGTGATACCTAAGTGATTTTGACGGCTTAGATTTCCTTGGGTTGTGATTTCTCAGCCACAGGCTAGTCCCACATGTCACAAACACTCTGACAAAAAAAAATCAATGCAAGAAAAACAAATATTATTTTTTAATTCTATTTCCACAAGAAGATCATTTGAGGGATTATCATCATATTACATCACCAAATCACTAACCCTTTCTCTCAAACTTTCTTTTATATCATGGAATACATAAGCATCTTCAACTTCTTTATAACCATATATCCATTTTTTTAAACCTTTTCATTAATTGTGGAAATGATTTTATCTCTTTAGGCTTCAAATTGCAATACTAACCCCATGAATCTTTCCCTTCCATTGAGTATGAAAATACTTTCATTAAGTTTCGTTCATAAATTATATTATTCTCTATAACATAATCCATGAAAGATGCGAGATGTCTTGGAGCCAACCATGGGTTTCCATAATAAAAAAATGGGACCTAAGTAATCTATGTATCAAAATGAGACTCACTTGGACACAATGGAACACTTGTAAGATTCAATGGAGAAAAAATTTCTTCCCAAACATTTCCCTTGTTAAAGGCCATATTTGAAACATATATGAGGATGATTTACCAATATCAGAGAATTGGATGCCAATCATACAAATACCAAAGATGCGTAGCCATCAATATAATTTGAGGATTATGAGAATTTGGATTCATAGATATCTCACCCAAGTAACCTTTCAATGTTTCTCAATGGGAATTACCTCTTGCAATGTACCTTTTTTATATTTTCTTTGTCGCCATATGAGACAAATCAATGTTAGCATTAATAATAACATCATCAAGATAAAAATAAAAATAAAAACTTACCCAATAACTTAGCAGGATAATGTCGTTAAGAGTCGGGAAACGAACCAACAAATACATCCTTGACAACGATGCCAAAACAATGTTACCACCCAAACTAGCAGCCCTTGGGGGATTGCTAGTGGGGATAGCATAATATGGGAAATGCACCATTATCACCTTAGTATGATCTCCCCTTCACTTTATTCCAACTCTTAGAGACCAAGGGGGGTATCCCAGTCCTTCCAACTACACACCTCAATACATGTTATATAGACTAGTGCCTTAATAGAAAAATGCCTTAGGAAGGTTCAACTAAGAGTTAGGGCATAAACCAATAAATCACTACAACAAATCCATCTGATTAGCTTCCTTTTTAGCTCCCTTTTTTGCTTCCATTGTCTGTTTTAATGTATTTTTCTCCACTTTTTTTGCAAAAGTCAGCGCTATTTATAGGGATGGTGCTATTTTGGGTGTTATTTGCGCCGAGAAACACAAGTCGGCACTAATAGTGCCTAATTTAGCGCTTGATTTATTGATGGCTTTAGCACCTACTTTAGCACCCAATTTTGTGCCCAAGTTAGCACCAAGTGTAGCTTTGAGTTTAGCTTCCAGTTTAGCTTCTACTTTAGCTTATGGATGAGCTTCCTGGTTAGCATCCAACTTAGCTTCCTTTTTAGCTTCTATTTTTTCTCCGTATTTGGATTCCAATTTAACGCCTATTGTGCCTAAATAGTTAATTTGTTGAGTTGTTGGGGGTTAAGTGGATAGGGGCTTTGGGGATTAATGGATTTAGGGATTTGGGGTCTATGGATTAAGGGTTAAGGGATTAGGGGTCTAGGGATTAAGGGTTAAGGGATTAGGGGTTACAATTTAATGGATTAAGGGTCAAGGTCTAAGGGATTTGGGGCTTAGGTGTTAGGTAGTTTAATGGTTAATTTCTTAGGGATTAAATATGGTCAAGGGATTAATGACATCCATCGATCCTACACATAATATTTGAGATCATCCACGTCTCATTGTCATCATTCGTCATTTCAATATGTAGAATATTTGTCAGAACTCTCTTGAAATGTCATGTAACTTCCAATACACCCATCACAAATGGATTCCACCAACCCCACATAGTGAGCAGGGAATGGGGACAATGTTGAAATTTCTTCAATCTATGCATGTATGCATCGGAATTTGACATGGTTAAACTAGACACATGCCTTGACGATATGTGAGGGTTTCAAGACTCAAGGGTGTCTAAGGTCCCCACATAATCTTTGAGATTGTCCTTGTTTCCATCAACATTCATAATGGACGTCTCATTTTCATCATTCATCATTTCCATATGTATAATATTTGTTGGAAATCTCTTGAAATGTCATGGAACTTCCAATACACCCAACACAAATGTCATCCACCGACCCTGCATAGTGAGAAGTGAATGGGGCCAACTTTGAAATTTCTTCAATATGTGCTTGTATGCGTTGAAATTTGGCATGCTTAGACTAGACACATGCCTCGATAGTATGGGAGGGTTTCAATACTCAAAGATGTCTAATGTCCCCACATAATCTTTGAGATCATCCATGTTTGCATTGACACTCATCATGCACATCTCATTTTCGTCATTCGTCATTCCCTTCTATAGAATCTTTGTCAAAAATCTCTTGAAATGTCATGGAACTTCCAATACACCCATCACAAATGTATTCCACCGACCCTGCACAATGAACAATGAATGGGCCCAACATTGAAATTTCTTCAATCTGTGCTTGTATGCATCAAATTTTGACATGGTTAGACTAGACAGATATTTTGACGGTATGGGAGGGTTTCAATACTTAAGGATGTTTGATGTCCCCACATAATCTTTGAGTTCATCCATGTTTGCATCAAATTTCATAATGGAGGTCTCATTGTCATCATTCATCATTGCCATCTATAGAATCTTTGTCTTAAATCTCTTGAAATGTCATGGCACTTCCAATACACCCATCACAAATTCCATCTGGCACCGACCCCACACAGTCAGCAGTGAATCGGACCAACATTGAAATTTCTTCAAACTGTGCCTGTATACGTCAAAATTTGACATGGTTAGACTAGACACATGCCTTGATGGTATGGGAGGGTTTCAAGACTCAAGGATGTCCGATGTCCCCACATAATCTTTGAGATCATCCATGTTTGCATCAACATTCATCATGCACGTCTCATTGTCATCATTCGCCATTGCCATCTATAGAATCTTTGTTGGAAATCTCTTGAAATGTCATGAAACTTCCAATACACCCATCAAAAATGTCATCCACCAACCTCGCACAGTGAGAAGTGAATGGGGCCAACATTGAAAATTATTCAAATTGTTCCTATATGCGTCAAAATTTGATGTAGTTAGACTAGACAAATGCCTTGACGTTGTGGGAGGGTTTCAAGACTCAAGGATGTCTGATGTCCCCACATAATCTTTGAGATTGTTCACGTTTGCATCAATGTCCATCATGGACATATCATTATCATCATTCATCATTTCCATTTGTATAATCTTTGTCGGAACTCTCTTGAAATGTCATGGAACTTCCACTACATCCATCACAAATGTCATCCATCAACCTCACATAGTGAGAAGTGAATGGGGACTACGTTGAAATTTCTTCAAACTATGCATGTATGCATCAAAATGTGATGTGGTTAGATGAGACACATGCCTTGACAGTATGGGAGGGTTTCAAGACTCAAGGATGTATAATGTCCCCACATAATCTTTTAGATCGTTCAGTACGTTTGCATCAACGTTCATCATGGACCTATCATTGTCATCATTCGTCATTGTCGTTTGTAGAATCTTTTTCAGGACTCTCTTGAAATTTCATGGAACTTATAACACACCCATAAAAAATATCTTCCACCAACCCCGCACAATGAGCAGTGAATGGGGACAACGTTGAAATTTCTTCAATTTGTGCCTCTATGCGTCAAAATTTGACATGGTTAGACTAGACACATGCCTTGACGGTATGGGAGGGTTTCAAGACTCAAGTAAGTCTGATGTCCCCACATAACCTTCGAGATAATCCATGTTTCCATCAATGTTCATCATGCACATCGATCTCATTGTCATCATTGTCATTCCCTTCTATAAAATATTTGTCGAAACTCTCTTAAAATTTCTTGGAACTTCCAACATGCCCTTCACCAATGTCATCCATCGACCCCACATAGTGAGCATTGAATGAGGCCAATGTTGAAATTTCTTCGAAATGTCACTGTATGCGTCAAAATTTGACATGGTTAGACTAGACACATGCCTTGACAGTATGGGAGTGTTTCAAGACTCAAGTATGTATGATGTCCCCACATAATCTTCAAGATCATCCACGTTTTCATCAATGTTCATCATGCACGTCGATCTCATTGTCATCATTCCTCATTCCCTTTTATAGAATCTTTGTTGGAACTCTCTTGAAATGTATTGGAACTTCCAACATGCCCATCACCAATGTCATCTACCGACCCTGCACAGTGAGCAGTGAATGGGACCAATGTTGAAATTTTACATGTTTAGACTAGGAGCATGCCTTGACGGTATGGGAGAGTTTTAAGACTCAGGGACATCTTTCTCTTCATCATCGCCATCATCTTGTTTTTCATTTCCATCGTCATCATCATCATATTCATAATGACCCAATTTTTCCATCCATGCCAACAAATATGAAACCCAACATGCCCATCTTTACAACGAAACCTGATAAAGATGTCAATTTCCATGTATTTGTCTTTTTCTTGTGGCATTCTTCGAGATGAATAAACCATGTTTCTATTAAGTTGAGACATCCCGAAAGAATTTTATAGGGTACAACATTCAAGCGGTTTAATGATCAATAGGTTAGGGATTATATCGGGTGAATGGCTTAATGACATCCATCGACCCTACATGGTTAGCGGTGAATGAGGCCAACGTTGAAATTTCTCCAAACTGTGCCTGTATGCATCGAAATTTGACATGGTTATACTAGACATGTGCCTTGATGGTATGGGAGGGTTTCAAGACTCAAGGATTTCTGATGTCCCCACATAATCTTCGATATCTTCCATGTTTCAAGGGGTTAGGGGTTAGATGGTATAAAGGTTAAGCTCTTAGGCTTAGGCTTAGTGAAATATTTCAATTTGTTTTAAAATATAAATTAATGAACAAACATTGGATTTACTTTGTTTTGCATATACGATATATGTAATTATATTTTTTAACAATTGCATATTTAATGTATTGTTATTGAATAGTTTCTTCATCCTAGTTCAGTCTAAGTCTAACCAATAACCTGACAACACTTGTAAACCATTATCAACCAATAAATGACCACTAATCATGCTAACTCTTATCCAAGTAATCCTAATTTTTTTTCCAACAATTCATAGAAAATATTGAACACTTTAAGGATATTGCAATATGCAATTTGTATCGACACAAATAATACTGAAGCATTTCAAAGTTTGGGCCATAAGAATCAACATATTTAAAACATGCATTACAAAATAATTTTGAAAACTTAGACTCTGCAACAATGTAATCCAGTGTATCATTGTCAATATTCATATGTTATTTCAAGAATTTAATATTATCATCATCCTCATCTTGACCTGCATCATCTTCATCATCATTGAAATTTGACTGTAGACCATCTATATTGTTACCAAATGTATTTGGATCATCATTTTCTATACCATCCATATTGTTTTCTTCCATAACATCATCTAACTCTAGATTGTTGTCTTCTTGTGCCTGAACATAACCATCTTCAACATCATCATGGATGTCAATTTATTTGGTGTTCTCTATTCCCTCTCTCTCATTTTGTTGTCCATCATTGTTTTGCTCAGTATCCACTAATTCATCATAAAATACGTGCCTTAATCTTGGATCATAATGTATGACAAATATCCTTTTCGGGCCCAAAATATCTTCATAAAAAAATACTTGCACATGAACAACATACATATATTAGGCGTATGTTATAACAATTTTATTGATTAATAAACACATATATGTTATCAGAATAAACTATGAATTAATATATTAATGATCGCTATTGGTTCTTATTTGAGTTAAAGAAATACCTGGTCACAATGAATTAGTAGAACATAAGGCTCATTATCCTCCAGTAGGAACCTCGAGGAATCTATAGAAAACATTCTATTATGGGTATCATGTCTTCATGTCCTCTTAAATGCTTCATACCATCTAAACTTAAAATTACAACATTTAAAAGAGCGTTAATCCAACTTAATGTTTTCTTGGATTTTCCCAACATATTGTAGATTCTCTTCAATAATATTCTTAGCTTTTGAGCTTGCTCGACTAGATTGCTTGAAATCAACCATGATGTCATAATCAAAGGATCAACTCTTTATATCTACACTTTCTACACGATAATGTCGTCCATATGCCCACATTGCAGGATATTTCCTCACCTGTTAAAGACCATTTATTTCAGTGAAAACAAATATAATGACGAATATTAAGATTGTTAATAGTGTCAAAAATGTAAGGAAACAACATTTTGTAAAATTGCAACTGCACCTTTCTTTCACATCCTCTACACATGTTCATTTCATATTATCTTATGTTTGAATCTATACCTACATATTCTATTTGATTTTGAATTTGTTCAGTAACCCATTCTAGTATGCAATCTTTTCCCCATTCGCCAAGCAGATCAATGGGAAGTGGAGTATTCCTTGGGTTGGATCTCTTAAATTATGTCCTTGCTTCTAACACTTCTTCTCTCTTTTTATCATACAAATCAATCCATTTGTTCATAATTCCATGTGGTACATAATGAACTTGTCGAGTATAGCACTTTCGTCTACACCTATTACATGTCAACATGTTTATTTCAAACTCCAAATTTTATGTTGTTAATTTGACAAATAAATTACAAAGAAAATTAATGATTGTACGAAAAACAACCACAATGATCATGAATTTACTTACTAATTTCTACTTGAACACCATTAGATTGTGGTTTTTCTCCACCAATAATATATGATTCTCTTTCTTCATCATAGAAGCGTGGCCCATCTTCAAAATCCTTACCAAGGAATTCACATAGGAAGAAAAATGATTCATTCAATACATACCCTTAAGACATACAACCCTCTGGATGTGCCTTTTATTGGACATATATTTTTAGAGTTTTCATATGCCTCTCAAATAAAAACATCCACCTCGTTGATACGACACCCGCCAATTCAGTTTCATCGACTAGGCGTATAAGTAAATGGACTTGTAGGTCTGTGAAACTTGTAGGGAGCTCCTTCTCAAATACACATACAATTTCTACAATTTCCTTCTTCCATTTTGGTACTTCACATTCATGGATATCCTTGGAGGTCACCCACCTAATATAAGAATAGTAAATTAGTATGAACATTTAGTAGAAAATTAAAATGGAATATAATATTTCTATGTCTCTCGCACATGAACATTTCATACCACATACATTGTAAATGTTGACAAATGACTTATGGCATTCCTTAAGTCAATGGTAAGACATGAATCCCCCCTAATTTCTAATGGCATTATATGTGATCAAACACATTTATCAAAGTTGATTAGTAATTTTTCTCACACAACAAAATATCCAAATATATTTACTTCTTAATCAATGTTACCGGTAAAACTTAAATGATGATATATAATACCTTCATAAAATTATGAAAATCATGTGTTTTAAATCCTGTGATATGTCCATCAATTGTAAAATCTTTATCCAATGATGACCCATAGCCAGTAGGTGTCCTTATTGAACGAATGACATTTTTTATTTGTTTTAGCTCTCTTTTTTTTCAAAATCCATGGAGCTTCTGCATATGTTTCATTTTCCATGTTTGGCCACAAATGTCTTCTATCAATTTTGGTACGCGAAAGAGAAATATCTCTCCTCGAAGACAAGGTGTCCTTCTCTTTTCCTGATATATGTCAAAATATAGAATCTGGAACATTTTTGAAGATGTGCATAGGATCTAATAGGTGAGATATTAATAGATCCTTCCGGTAAAGGATCTCATAAAATATGGATTTCCTTTTCATTCCTTCTGGCATATTAACTACAGCTTGTTCTGGTTCTTCAATTGAATCACCCTGGTCAAAAAAATCATCCTAATCTTTCAATTCAACATCCTTATACTTCTTAAGCCAATCACCTGGACCCATAATCATGGGAGGGCCTCTATTTTAAACTTTTCCATCAAATTGATTCTTCAGACGATTTCTAAACTTATGATCTGGTGGTAGAAAAACCATGTTGTTTGCATAAATAAATTTATGTAGATCTTTAGAAATATCCCCTTTGTTTGAAGCCCTACAATTCAATAAGTAATGTTAATAGCATCAAAATAATAGTATAAAAGTAAGAATGAAAGTTGGGATGAAAATAAATTATGAGTGTGAATACATAAATATTTTATCTTACCAGAACAAACACCAATTCCTCAGAAATCATGAATAGTCCAACATAGCACACAATACAACATGAAGGACCTACTTGATGGAGGACGTGGTATGTACTTCTTTGAATGATTGTACCTGCCCGAGATATAAGAAAATCCAACTTGCAAAGATATATGTTAGTATGGATCAGAAATTTAAGTGTGTTGTCCCTAATTTGCAGAAATATATGACAGTTTATATCAGCAAATAAGGCATCTAAATTAGCATACAAATATATAAACTAGTTAAGGAAATCAGTATCAAGATTAGCAATGAACATAGGCTGAAAAATGGCACTTTGAAGCTGAATAAAGAAAGTGTTATAACATGTATATTTATGCAGAAAATTGCAGCCTTATGGATGTATCTTTAAGTCACTTGTATCAGAAAATTACACCATCAAAATATGCCAACAGTTATCCCAAAATATGCGCCCTAGTTAATAGAGTAAATGAGCAAAATTTAGGAACTAGTCTAGGGTTAGTGTAAGATATAAGGTTAGTAGTTTATCTAGGTTAGATCAGCCCTAATGGCTGTAGGTTAGGGTTTGTAACAGAAATTAAATTAGTAGGATAGAGGGGACTCCCTAATAGGGGAAGACTCCTCTCAATGAGGCAAATCAACTCCAAGCAAAAGATCTTTACGTTTCCCGAGGCAATGATTTTATATATCCAATGCAAAAAATATATGAATAGTGCCTTTACTATCGGGTTAATGGATTCAAATGAAAGAAAGAGCTAGATAAGCTACCTCCTTGGGGGTGTAAGCCCCTTTACTTCCCAAGGTAAGTTTCTCTAGCTAGGGTTTAAGCTAAGAGGGTGTATGCCCATATACTTCTCTTAGCAAACCCTTGTTTAACCAATAACATGAAGCATAAAATGATGAAGACTATGGTGGGGGTGTATGCCCTTATACTTCCCACCTAGCTCCTAGCACAACAATCCTTGACTTGAAAGAATGATAGCATAAGAGTAAAATACCATACCAAAATCAAGAAATATGCTAAGATAATCCACCATAAAAGCTAGAAAGCATTCATCCAAGTCTGGCGCCTCACTCCTCCATAAACCATTCATCAAGATATCAATAAACAAGTGCACAAGATACAAATAGAGCCAAGTGTAGCTAAAATTTTGGACCAATACTTCTCACAATGAGGGAGAGTTATGTTAAAATGAGATCTTATGATCTCTTATTTATACAAAATGTCACCAAGGTGACTTGTCCACAAATTAAGGGGTAAACCACAAGACTAGAGGTCAAAAACCCTAATCTTGCCCCATTTAATAAAGCAATATTAAACAATTCAATTAAAGTTTCACTTTTGCACAAATAAAACCCTAATTTTACATGGATGTCTCCCCTTGAGGGGATGTTTTTCCACTTTGAAGAAGTATTTGGTGTTGGAGAAATATGGGTAGGCCTCCAAAGGCCACATTTCAAGCATATAGACAATCTCATAATGGTGAAGACCCTCTTCTCCTCAAAATGTCCATGTGTCAATGAGTGACACCTCACCACCAATCCCTAACCCCCCTAGGTGACATCATACCTCTAGGAGTGATGATTTTCCTCTCCTAGGAAAAACATTTGGCATGTGGGGTCTAGGCCATGTCGTCCAAGTCATCTTCAAGGCCTTCCAAGTTTTATATTTCTCATCCGGCATGAGGGCCCTTGGCATCCAACCTGTGGGCTTGTAGCCCCATGTAAGCCCAAGCTAGGCTTGTTCTCCCAAAATTGTCCTCCAACTAGGTCCTGCAAAGACAAATGAGCACACCCTCCAAGGATCTCAAGTCATAACATCATGATAAGTGAATCCAATCAATAAATGATCTAGCTAAGCATGTGCATCAAAGATCACTATATCAAACAATTAAATGCACAAAGACACTATGTGACTTGTCAAGCTTGAATATAGGAGGGTTGACAAGGTGTCATGTTGGGTAGATCTTTCCCTAGGTCAAGGAAAGTTTCCAAGAGATCCCTCTCTAATCCATGTAAAGTGGATGAAGTGGTTGGGGTCAAGACTCAATGGGCATAGGGCTTGACATACAAGGGGACGTAGTGTCTCATTTCATGGGTGCCTTTGTAGAGGGTGTATGGTACCTTCGTTTGCAATGCACTTTTTCCAAGCCCATAAATTTCCTTTTATATCTATTTCTTTGTTTTTTCTTTCAATATATCATAAGGAGAGGTTGAAGGTCACTGCCCTGGTGTGGTGACCAAATGATGGTAATGTCACCCACAAACACCTAGTGGAAATGAGAAGGCTAGTTCACGGTGAGACCACATTTCTTTCAGCCATGCAACTAAGAGCCATTACCCTAGTGTGGTGACCAGATGATGGAAATGTCATACCACTAGAAATTCATGGACATGATAGGTCGACTCATGATGAGACCTCCTATCCTTCAACTAACCTTTTGAGCATTATTTATTATATTGTGGGTCCCCTTTACTCAAATATAAGAATTTCATTGCTTTCTTGGGTGATCCATGGGTAAAGCATATGGAATGTTTATACAAGGCTTTTATATTTTACCCAACATCAACCCCTCTGGGCCTTCAACCCATTCTTCCCATACAATGAGGGACAACCCCTTCTTGGGTCAGTTCACCCTAAAATCCCAAGAGATAAGGAAATGGAGGGGAATAATGATGGAAAGTGGTAAGTATGGTCAGGAACGGTACAATGGCTCTTTAAGGGAATTCCTAGTAGAAAACCCATCCCCAAGGAAGACCACTTACTAGGGTAGAATGTCAACCACCAAGGTAAAGCATGGAAAAAGGCATAATGTCCAAGCATATATCATGTAATCTAGAGAAATCTCAAACACAACATACTCAACTAGCTTAAATATTGAAATGATGCTTGCCATAATACTAACTTGTACCTCATGGAGCAAGGCCCACTGCCTTCCAGAAGCCAGTTGATGTAGTGGATGCCATATAGAAATCTGTGACCTTATGTGGTGGTGAGAGGGGTTTCCATCTATGAAAATAGGTACTACTATTCATGTAGTCTCTTAACACTCCATATCTGCAACCTAAGGGCCTCGAGACATAATCTCCTTAGTTATCCACAAAATGGGGATAACATCCGGCTCCTACTTGGGGAAATGTGTTCATCGTATAGTGCATGAGAACCGCAACATATCCTGGTAGACTTGTGCCTGCAAGGAAACATCAAACTGTCAAGTGTAGGATGGCCTACTCATCCTTGTTCTCATATGATCATAATCAAAACCAATTAAGCTAGAAAAAGAAAATTTTTGACATTTTTTCAAAAAATTATAAACTAAGCATGAAATCAATAAGAAAGTAGAGAAAAATGAAAATGAAATGCATCTAAACTAGTATGAGAAATCAAGATGCAAATGCAGGGAATAAAAATGTATTACCTACTTACCTGGGGCATGGTCCCTGAAGAAGTCATGTGACATGGATGTGAGGCTGGAGAAGAGATCCATCTACCGGTAGTGGCATCTTCCTCCCATCTAATGTTGTCAAATAGTACCTTTCTTTGTCAGACTTATTCTTGGTGATGTAAGGGCCAAGCCATGAATTTTAATCTTTATGTTCATAACTAGGCCTTCCATTTCTTTTGTCTCACATGAGCACAAGACTTCCTTCATTGAAATTGATGCAAGGTGTATTCTTGTCTTATGGAGGCTCTATGTGAACTGTCTCTTTGACGATTTCTTCATGTTTCTCATCTCCTTCTTTCACAATATGAATAGACCCTAGATCCTTCCCATGGTATTTTGCAGTCTTCTTCTTATCTGTCTCTCTATGGAATATTCCTGCATGAAGGGTAGCTCAGATGGATCATACTCAATGACTTGTCAAGGCATATCATATTAGTGTTCACTGACATAGTTAGGGACCCTCAAATCCATCACATGTGTATCTTTATTTTCTCTGTTATGTAAGATCTCATACGTTCCATCGCCCATGGGAATATATGGTTGTGTAAGGTTCATGCTAAGGAAACCTCCAAGGGTTGAGGACTAGGTCCCCAACCAGGGAATCCCCCAGGTATATAGAACATCAATCACCAATATGTCCATGAGGACGCTGATATGTGGAAAATCTATCAAAAATACTTCAACGTCTTCACACACCCCAAGACCTTGACTCTTATTGAATCAATACCACAAAAATTTCCATAAGTTCGAGTTGTCTTCAAACCAAGTTGTTTCATCACCTTCAATGACATGACGTTTGTTGAGGCCCCTAAATCAAGCATACAGTTATTCAACCGGAGGACATTCATGCCTAATGAAAAATATAAAGGAGGGTTATTATCCATTTACCAATCGAAGTACATAGTGTTCAAAATGATGTGAGGATCCTCCCTCTCGTCTGGCACTTGTAAGATTTTGAAAATTTCCCTTTTCACAGAAGGGATCTTACGCATATTTTTCATTGGGACCGTCATATTCATTTTTCCAAACATGTTTGCAACATCTATATTCAACTAAATGTCATATGTAGGAGTTGTCTTAGGGATAAACTCACATACCAGTGGTGGAGGTGGTGGAGCCACCTTTTCTGCTGATGGAAAAGGAGTATTAGGCTATGATGGAGGGGCTGAAGCATTTTTTCTTCTGTAGGTTAGAATTTCCCTCCTCTTCAATTCCTTCTTCTGATCATCATTTAATTTACTTAAGGCCCATAGTCTCCCCTCTCTCTCTCCTATTCTTATGGCTTCATTGATATGTTCTTGGGTAACCTATTCATCGTTGAAATTACATATCATGAAGTTTATATCTTCAAGATAATCTTTGTCTCATCGAGGGCACTCATATTCCTTGTGGCATTCTTGGCATGGGAGACACCAAGATTTTATATCAACTATCCCAATAGGTTTCAAAGTATCTAGGGCCTTTGCCTCTTGTTGAGGTCTTGGTTTCCAACTGGTGTCATCTCTCTTATGTTTGGAAAATTGAGGTCTGGGAGAAGATTAATTTCTTTCCATCATATTCATATGGTTCATAAGTTGATTCTACACATGAACAAACTGAGTATTCATCTGGTTTATCTTCAGAGTCGGGAGAGAAATCAGATCAAGAACATTGTTGTTAGAAACCTTCGTCCTTGATTTTGTCTTGTTACGAGGGTACTAAAAACATTCTATTTTTTAATCAAGGAGATTCTCTTCAATCTCGATACTGAACTCTTTATCCTCTACCAATGATGTGGGATTTTTATCTTTAAGAATGTATCTGAATTTCCCTTCAAAAGCATTCATGTAAAGGAGATGAACTGATGATGTTGTAGGATGGTAATCTGTTGGAATTTTATTGTACAACCTGTCAAATATGGAAATAAATTCCTTTACTGTTTCATTCTCCTTTTTCTTTATTTGATCGAACTGAGTCCCAAGTGTCCCACCATCTTCTTTTTTATACCATCTACTCTTGAATAAGTTGGAAAAGGCATCATAAGACGTTATATGATTATCAGGGAGTCCTTTGAACCAATCAAGGGCTTATTCAATCAATGATGAAGCAAATAACCTCATGTCCACCTCTTCATGATCAATACATGCATTGTCCATGTCCCGACCCATGACATAAATGTGGTCTTCGACGGTTATTACATTATTTCCTGGGAATTTTGGCAACGGCTTGTTGACTTTTGTTGACATTTTTTTAGGGTAACCTTCGATATTGGCCATGTTAAGGGGTTTGTAGAGGTCCCTTTCCCAAGGGTGATCCATTGGAACAATAGGGAAGGTATTATGGAAAATAGTCTTAGCAACGAGAGACTTGAGAGGAGGCCTTCTTTGGTAAACCTTAGAAGGCTTGAACCTCCCCGGGGGAAAAGGTTTGGGGAAAGAAGGATTCTGGGAAGGTGGAGTTGTTAGATGAGTTTCAAGATGAGCTCATCAAGGAAAAGGGAAATGGAATGTTCGTTAGGTGGAGTAGTCGAGTAAGCTAAGGGAAAGGCTTTGGGATATCTTACCAAAGTGTTGTTAGGGTACGAATAAGATTCAAAATATTCCCCGACAACAATGCCAAGATGTTATAGCACAATTTGTAGTTTGGGAAAATCCTGACCCAACCACAAATAAAGTGCTACAACTTGGGAATCCTACACCCAATGTCACCTCAATGTAGGTCTCGCACTTCAAGGGTGACTAGGTCACTCTAGGGAGGCAATCCTGGTGACCCTAGGGGGAATGATATGGATATGGATAGATATGGAAGTGAATCCCCTAGAGGTCGATTCTAAGTGGAGTTAAATGTGGGAAGATATGTCTTGTAAATTAATTGATTGTTTCCCAAAGGTATAGTACTTCTCTGGATGATTGTACCTACTCGAGACACAAGAAAATCCAAATTGCAATGATATATGTTAGTATGGATCAGAAAGTTAAGTTTTATGTACCTATTTTGCAGCAATATATGACAGTTTATATCAGAAAATAAATCATCTAAATCATCATACAGAGATCTAAACTAGTTAAGGAAATCAGTATCAACATTAGCAACGAACATAGGCTGAAAAATGACACTTTGAAGCTGAATAAAGCAAGTTGTCATAACATGTATATTTCTGCATAAAATTGAATCCTTATGGATGTATCTTTCAGTAACTTATATCATCAAATTACACCATCAAAATATGCCAACAGTTATACCAAAAGATGTGCCCTAGTTACTAGAGTAAATGAGCAAAATTTAGGAGCTAGTCTAGGGTTAGTTTAGAAGATATAGTTAGTAGTTCATATAGGTTAGATCAGCCCTAATAGATGTAGGTTAGGGTTTGTAACAACAAATAAAGTAGTGGGAGAGATGGTATGCCCTAATAGGGGAATACTCCTCTCAATGAGGCAAACCAACTCCAAGCAAGAGATCTTTCAAAAGGTAAAAATTCATGTTTCCCAAGGTAATAACTTTATATATCCAATGAAAAAACTATATGACTAGTGTCGTTATTATTGTTTTAATGGATTCAAATGAAAGAAAGAGCTAGAGAAGCTACCTCCTTGGGGGTGTAAACCCTTTTACTTCCTAAGGCAAGTTTCTATATCTAGGGTTTAAGCTAAGAGGGTGTATGCCTTTATACTTATCTTAGCAAACCCTTGTTTAACCAATAACATGAAGCATAAAATGATGAAGAATATGGTGGGGGTGTATGCGTGTATACTTCCCACCTATATCCTATCACAACAATCCTTGACTTGAAATAATGATAGCATAAGAGTAAAATACCATAGCAAAATCAAGAAAGATGATAAGATAATCCACCATAAAAGCTAGAAAGAATGCATCCAAGGTTATCACCTCACTCCTCCATCAACCATTCTTCAATATAGACTTAAACAAGTGCATAAGAGACAAATAGATCCAAGTGTAGCGAAAAGTTCATACCAGTACTTCTCACAATGAGGGAGAGTTATGTTAAAATGAGATCTTATGATCTCTTATTTATACTAAATGTCACCAAGGTGACTTGTCCACAAATTAAGGGGTAAACCAAAATACTAGGGGTCAAAAACCCTAATATTTCCCCCTTTATCAAAATCATTTTAAACAACTCAATTAAAGTTTTACTTTTGCACAAATAAAACCCTAATTTTACATGGATGTCTCCCCTTTAGGGGACATTTTTCCACTTTGAAGAAGTCATTGGTATTGGAGTAGCATGGGTAGGCCTCCAAAGGCCACATGTCAAGAATCTAGACAATATCATCATGTTTAATACCCTATTCTCCTCAAAACATCCATGTGTCAATGAGTGGCACCTCACCACCAAGACCTAACCCCCCTAGGTGACATCATGCCTCTAGGAGTGATGATTTTCCTCTCCTAGGAAAAACATTTGGCATGTGGGGGCTAGGCCATGTGTTCCAAGTCATCTTCAATGCCTTCCAAATTTAATCTTTCTCATTCAACATGCGGTCCCTTAGCATGCAACCTGTGGGCTTGTAGCCCCATGGAAGCCCAAGCTAGGCTTGTTCTCCCAAAATTTTCCACTGACTAGGTCCTGCAAAGACAAATGAGCACATTCTCCAAGGATATCAAGTCATAACATCATGATAAGTGAATCCAATCAATAAATGAGCCACCTAATCATGTGCACCAAAGATCACTATATCAAACAATTAAATGCTCCAAGAAAATATGTGACTTGTCAAGCTTGAATATGGAAGGGTTGAAGAGGTGTCCTATTAGGTAGATCTTGCCCTAGGTCAAGGAGAGTTTCCAAGAGATTCCTCTCTAAACCATGTAAATTGGATGAAGTGGTTGGGGTCAAGACTCACTGGGAATAGGGATCATGACATACAAGGGCTCATAGTGTCTAATTTCATGGGTGCCTTTGTAGAGGGTGTGTTGTACCTTCGTTTGTAATGCACTTTTTCCAAGCCCATCATTTTCCTTTTATCTTTTTTTATTTGTATTTTCTTTCAATATAGCATAAGGAGAGGTTGAAGTTCACTGCCCTTGCTTCGTGACCAAATGATGGCAATGTCACCCACAAAATCCTAGTGGAAATGAGAAGGTTGACTCGTGATGAGACCCCCTTTCTCTCAGCCATGCAACTGAGAGCCATTATCCTGGCGTGGTGACCAAATGATGGCAATGTCATACCACTAGATATTCATGGATGTGATAGGTTGACTCGTGATGATACCTCCTATTCTTCAACTAACATTTTAAGCATTATTTCTTATATTGTGGGTCCCCTTTACTCAAAGATAAGTATTGCACTGCTTTCTTGCGTGATCCCTTGGCGAAGCATCTGGAAGGATTATACAAGGCTTTTATCTTTTACCCAACATCAACCCCTTTGGTCCTTCAACCCCTTTTTCCCATAGAATGAGGGACAACCCCTTCTTGGGTCAATACACCCTAAAATCCCAAGAGATAAGGGAATGGAGGGTAATGATGATGGAAAGTGGTAAGTATGGTCGGGAACTGTATGATGGCTCTTTAAGGGAGTTCCTAGTAGAAAACCCATCCCTAATGAAGACCACTTATTAGGGAAGAATTTCAACCACCAAGGTGAAGCATGGAAAAAGGCATAATGTCCAAGCATATATGATGAAATCTAGAGAAATCTAAGACACAACATACTCAATTGGCTTAAATATTAAAATGATGCTCACCATAATACTAACTTGTACCTCATGGAGCAAGGCCCACTGCCTTCTGGAATCCAACTGATGTGGTGGATGCCATTTGGAAATATGTGACCATCTGTGGTGGTGAGAGAGGTTTCCATCTATGCAAAATGGTATTGCTGGTCATGTAGTCTCTCGGCCCTCCATATCTACAACCCAAGGGCCTCAAGACATAATCTCCTTAGTTATCCAAAAAATGGGGATAACACAAGGTATTCTACCTTGTTTTGATATTCATCTATGTATAAAATACAATCATTTTTACATGAATGAATTTGCTTATATTCAATCCCCAATTCAACCAACAACTGACATGCTTCTCTACAAATTGATGAAAACACTTTCTCTTCAGGGAATATTTTATTTTTTAGTGCCCTGTAAGATTGCCATAGATTAAATCAATTGAATATTTGACTTGTGATAAACATGTTTGATATGTCAATCTATACTAGGATTGGTTATATACAATATATGGTTTTAAAATACCCTTAAAGAAATATAAATGAAGTTGATGACTGTTTACGAATTGCGTACACCAATTGACAATGAAAAGTAAGAAATACATTTCAACTCACTTAATTAGGGTAGTGAATCCTTTGTTTGGCCAACCAAATAGTGACTTGATTTCTAATAATATCAATGTGCATGCAAGTTTTGAGGTTCTACTTGCACCCGATCTGAACACGGATGTCTTCATAGCTTGCTTGATTGAGTCTTTCAGGTTGTTATCATCAAGATTACATTGGTGGTAATTACCCCTGCTATCATCGTTACAGACAACCATATGATCATTATCGTCATCATTTTTCCATCCCCAAATAAACCTGTAAGAATTTTGTTCAATCCTTCTTCATGCACTGCATTTTCACTATCATCATCATCATCATTAAAGCTATGTGGCATGTCATCAATGTATTCTAATCTCATCAACTCTTCAAATTTATCAGCTGGTAGTATTCTCTTCAATGTTGCTCTTTTCTCCCTGGTATGGTTTAAAGGATGGTTTGGATCATCCCATCCAAATCTTAATAACACAGTTTGATCTTGGGTAATAGTAGGAAACAATTGGATAAATCATAATTTTATCAATTTCAAAAAAATATAATCAAATATGTATTAACCAATAAAAATATAGAATGTATGAACATATATACATCAATTGAATAACATAACATTATTTTATAGACTACTTTTTTTATACAATAATTTAAAATAAAACACAATTTTGACAACATAGTTTATAAAATGTCAATCCACACTCATTGATTATTGTTTGGTTTTCTTCCCTTAAGAACATCCTTAGGGAGACCTTGTTCTTCCCTTTTATTTTGCGCATGAGTGTGTTTTAAGAAGGGGTAATTAATAAATAACTCATCCCCAATGGTAAGGTCCATGATATCCTCAACCATTATCAATCTATCAACCTCTCTTTTCGTATCTCCATCTTTATCATTTATAACTTCAACAAATTGACAATTCAGTCTTACAGTAGGGTCCCTTCCCTTACTACTATTTATAAAACCTGCAATATTTTTGTGTGTGTATGCACGTCCATCTATATACATAAGATGACCTTTATTCATTTCTTTTCCACTTTCCAATTGGAGATGATGTGTATACATATTCAAATTTAGACCATATGCTAACATGCTAGGCTTATATTATGCTAGCCTTCTCCATTCACCATTGTAATATGACGGACCATAATATGGAATTAATATCCTAGTGGTTTGTTGTGAATTGTTTCTATGTTTAAATCCCACATGGACATTTTGGACAATAAAGAGGCCTATATTTGCTCCATGAATATTGGAGAGTCGTATCATGTAGTTGTATCCCCAAAATTGAAACACCTCATACACTCTCGGTAGTTGTTGATCACTGGGCCAAGCGCAATATATTCAACGATCAAATGTCTCTTTGTAAATTGATCTCAAAATCATGGGAAAGTCATCATCTCCATTACATTCATTCTCATAGGGTACGTAGTCCACCTTCCCCTTGCTTTTAAGAAAATTATGCATCTTTAAAGTGGTTCTTGTTATGTTACTTGTTTTCATCAAACCTCATCTTCGGAGTTGGTATATGTGCACATATATTTGTTAGATGTATCATCTGATAAATGACCATCACCCTATAGGATAGAATTCGGTGCTCCAGGAAACTTTAAACCAAGAAATTTATCCTGCAAGTATTCATTAAGAAAAAAAATAATTATTTAAATAATATAAAACAATGTTTAAAAGAAGTATACATATTATTTATATCAAATTAGAAAATTACTTACCACAATTCCTATTGGATTTGAATTTATTGTAGGAGGGATACTACCCACTGGAAGATCAACATCTATATAATGTCTTTGTACAATCGCTCATTTGAATTGTTTCTTTCCACTACATATAGAACATCCACAAGCAACAATTTTCTCAAACTATTCATCCCATGTACTATAGTCTTGACCAACATTTTATTCAGTGCAATCATGTTTTGTGTCTATGGGATCCATTGTCATATCCTCTTCCACCAACTGTCCTCTACATGATTTAACAATTTTAGGTCCATGTCCACATACATATCTTTTTCTTTTTCTAGTTTAATGTTCATGCTCTACATTTGCTCCAATCTCCATCTAAAATAATCAACAACATGCATTAATTTCTGTCAAGATTAGATAATACACTATAAATTTTAATAATATTGTGAAAAAATATGGGTGTATCACAAAATGCCATCAGATCAATTGTTCCTAAGTTAAGTCAAAATTTGAGTACCTAATGTCTCATGTCATATGTTGTGTTCTCATTCGATATGACACGATCTATTGCCATAGCCTCATCTGTCTCTTTTAATACACAACATTGTCAATAATGTTTAGTACACCAATTATATCATTTCAATAAATATACTATCCAACAGAAAACCTCACCTTAGTCATATATTTGAAATATTGATATCATGTTTTGGAGTTGAAAAAAAAACAATTTTACGACCCTAGGTATATACACCAACAAAATTTCAACAAGAAAAGTATCCAGCATCCCTATTCCACATGGCCATCCTAATTCTCAAACTTTTCCCTTTATCATAGAATCACATTTAATCACTATTCTTGTGCGTTTTCAACCAATAAGTTTGACCTCAAAGACCTCATGGAAAAAAAATGACTTTATCTCCTCTATGTTGTAGCATTTGTGAATTTATAAAGACCTTCCTCCTTTGGTTGAGGTTGCTTTATATTCTTACCTTTTTTGTATTTGCAGATTCTGTTATCATATCCTCTTCTACCCACTTTCCTCTTTGCGATTTAGTAGTTCTACATCGTCCACATCCTCTTTCCATGGCCTCCTCTGGATCATGTTACACAACAATGAAAATAATTTTTAGTACACCAATCAAATCTATTATCATCTAATAAGTTAGGGAAAATAGTGCCACAAGTCAAAATTAGCTTGGGATCAAATGATAGAACATGAGGAAAGAAATAAGATGGTAGTATGAGGGAAAGAGACATGCAATAAGACAATTTACATGTATAATTTCAGCCTATTTCATTCACCATTACTCCTTTCATTTCTTTCCCTTTCACGAAACAATCACAACAACTGTGGGTTCGAAATAATCCATCTTTTATTTCATTACAAAAATCTCCATTCATAAAACTTGGTTGCAGGCACTCAAAGTCAAGCCTACAATACTATAAACATGTTGAAGGAAAAGTTGATGCTAAACAAACTCAAACTTATACATATATTCAAATCATGGGATATCATTAAAATTTGATCTATGTGTGTATTCAAACAAATCAATTCATCCCACCATCACAACACATTAAGAGTTTGGCACTATCTTCATCCATATACAACCTTCATTATACATAAAAGAGGTGCATTCAAATTCCAAAATAGAATGCAATTGAAAAATATTTGACAACCTACTACAAGGGACAACTTATATGGATTTAGCTTATTTTGTGAATAACACAATATCTCAAATAGAATATTTTCCTGAATACACGAGGATTGAAATGCCTATGCATTACATAGTACTATGCATGATTCAACAATATTTTAATAAAGTGTTACTCATAACATTCCCATTCTAGTAGATGAAAATCAAACTCTTTTATAGTATACAATAAATTATATAGGGTTTATGCAAAAATTAACAAAAATATCAAATGGACAGAGGCCGTGTTTATCTATCAACCCTAGTTTTTATGTAAACAACATGGATGATACAATGTTGAACCTGTCATGGATTTTACTTAATAATATCAGGGGAAAATTTTTCCATGGTAGAATACTCAAAAAAATCAATCATATTCACATATATTCAATGCAACTACTAGTATTGAACCACCAAATTATCATACCCACAACATTTGTGAACCTAGTTACCAAACTACCATTCTTCCCATGTCTCTAATCCCTCACTTGGAAACCAAGGTATTAACTTTCATTTCGATTGCACACTAGTACTCAATTCCATAGGTCACAACCAACCTGCTTGGTTATACCAAATTTTGATAACCACTCCATGAACACTAGAGCCACTCAACAATTTATTGAAGTAGAATATGAGGGATAGCATGCAATACTACACACTCCTAACCATAAGAAAGATCTTGTACACTCAAAAAATGATGTTTCAATGTAATTTCTTCCAAATATAGACCATATCATAATTACTTCATCTCACTTGGGCTACGTGTTTCCTACTATGCTTCATCTCTATCAATGTGCTATCAATGTGGGTTTTTACGAAGTCTTTCCGGCTAGGATCGAAGATGCTTCTAGAGTAAGTGATTCGGTATTTTAGATTTGGGAAATTTTGAGGCCATCTAGGTTTGAAGGTGAGATGTTTATGCTTGAATGAATTCTCCCCAAGGAGGAAATGAACAATTATAATAGTTTTATGGAAAATTTTAAGTATTATAGAGAGAATTTTAAATGCCATATTCTATTATATAGTATTGTACATTATAAGTGTGCATATAAGGTGTTTCTCGATGGTGCTTAGTACTCATTTAGATTGATTATTTTTGGTCATTCTTATGAGGATGAGCCAATCACTTTTGTAACAATTGAACCTAAATAGAACTAAGACAACATCTTATTTTTCAATAACCCAATTGACCTCATGGATTTTGGTTTCAAAAATGGCTAGGGCAGGTCTCTATTAAAAAAAAAAAAAAATGGCTAGGACAAGTCTAAAAAATAAACAAAAATGGTTAGGGAAAGCTGCAAGAACTTATTAATTAGCATTGTGACTAAGGGCTAGTAATGATGATGTTCATGCCTCTCATAAACAACCACTACTATAATAGTGGCATATTGCATCCTAATTGGAACTCCTCTTATGCCTAAATTGAGGAAAAGGATGCACAAGGGTCACTTTTGTGTCTCCTTGGGGCATCTTTTTTTTGCATCCATGTGTTCTTTTTAGTGTACTAATTACATCCTTATTTCATCTTAAAAGTGTCCTTATTGCATCTTCATAAAAGGACACACAAAACAATGTAAGGGAGATGTAAGAAGTATGAAAAAAGGAAATAAGTATGGAAATTTATTTTGCATCGCTCTACCCTTGTATATATGGTTTAAAAGAATTTAAATTCACTTTCTTGGCTTCATTTTAAAATTTGTGTGTGGGATTCTTATGTTGGAGCACTATCTGGATATTGTGGGGACCTACTATCTACATATTGCAGAGAGTATTTAGGTCCAATAGAGATATTTTGGGTCTCCCTTTGGATCAAAGGTAAGAATCTTCCAGTTTTTTTCATTTTTTCCCAAATGTTTTTTTTCAAGTTTGTTGTATTAGATCAATTGGGGGAATGTGTAATGTTCCTAACTTGGCTAGTCTAGGAAACGTTGCTAATGTGTGTGTAGGATCAAAGGTTTACAACATATAAATGATCATACAAATAATAAACGCAACAAAGGACTGCAAAGTTTGTATTATGATATCTTTGTGGATTACAAAATGGTCGAATGCGGCTGAATAAACTGACAATACTCAACCAGATCAACAGACAAAGGATCTTAGCCGGAATACAAATAAGTAACTGTGGGTGAATAAAATAACAACACTTGGCTAGATCAAAAGATAAAAGGATCTTAGCCGGAATACAAATAAGCAACTAAAATATAATACCCGGAATATGGGAGCACTGCGGAATCAATGAAGAATGATGGAAGACCTGGATGATCTTCCCGGTGACTAGGGTTTGTCTTTCAACACCAAAATCAGCCAACTAGTGTCTTCCTCCTGGAATACATTGAACTATCTCTCCTGAGATGTGTCTCTTCTCCTCAATGACAAGTCATAATCTGCATAATGATGAATTAGGTCGCTGACCCTTCCTTTATAGCTTTCCAAAACCCTAAATCATGCTAAAACCCTAATTCGTTGTTGACTTCCAAAACCCTAAATCCCTGTTGAAACCCTAATTCACTGTTGACTTCTATTTTTAGCTCATAATGACTTAAAAGTGCTTTTAACCCTTTTTAGCTCAATGTCACTTTTCGAATATAACACATGTTACTGGAGTGACCTCTAGTAACCCTATTTATCCCTCTTTGTCCCTAGCTATAGTCTAACGGGGCAGTTTACACCATTAAGCCTCCTCTTCTGGTGCTCCTATTTGGAAAGGGACATTACAGTCCTCCCTTCCCGAAATTTCTTGTCCTCAAGCAATACCAGTCTAGGGTGTTGCAACACCTGCTCACTCTCCCAAGTAGCGTCCTCTACTGGAAGCCCTCTCCATCTTATCAAACACTCTCTGATGACCCTGCTCCTTAGTTTTCACTCCTGAAACTCCAAAACCTCCTCCGGAACTAACTCCAACTATCCCTCCTCATCCAATGGGGGAAGCTCCTCTGATGTGTTAATGAATTGTCCCACTGCCTTTTTTAGGAAAAACACGTGGAACACATTATGAATCTTGCTCCCCTCTGGAAGCTCTAGCTCGTAAGAAACCTCGCCTACTCGGCACATGATCCTGTAAGGACCATAAAATCTGGGCTTGAGATTCTCAACCCCACTCTTCTTTAGAGATGATTGTCTGTAGGGTTGGAGTCTCAAGAAAACCAAATCTCCAACCTCAAAGTTGTGCTCTATCCTGTGCCTGTCCACATTTATTTTCTGTCGGTTTTACGCCATCTGCAGGTTCTCTTTCAACAACTTGAGAATCTCCTGACTCTCTATGATCCAATCCTTGGCCTTGGGAGATCTACTCTCCCCGAAGACCAAGTCTACCAAAGTGGGAGCATCATATCCGTACAATGCTCGGAAGAGTGTCATACCAATGGACATGTGGAAGGTGGTGTTGTAGCAATGTTCTCCTAAATGTAGCCACTTTACCCACGTTCTCTATTGTCCTCCTACATAGTTCCTCAAATACCCTTCAACCCACTTGTTGACAATATCGGTCTACCCATCTGTCTGAGGGTGATAGTTGATGCTAGGTGTCAACTCTGTCCCCACCAACCAAAACAACTCTCTCCAAAATGTCCCTATGAACTAACTGTCCTTATCACTGACGATGTTCTTCGGCAACCCATGAAGTCTGAAGACCTCCCTGAAGAAAATATCAGCTACATGAACTGTGTTGTACTCTATCGGTATGGCATAGAAGTGATCAAACTTGGTCAATCTGTCAACCACTACATAGATACAGTCCTTACCCTGGACCTTGGGTAGATCGGTGATGAAGTCCATAGATATACTCTCCCATTTTTGCTCTAGAATAGGGAGTGGCTGAAGTAGCCCTGGTGGAAGAGCATGCTTTGACTTGTTCTGCTGACAAGTCACACACTCACTGATGTGTCTCATAATGTCTTGTTTGAGGCCCTTCCATGAGAACCTCTCTCTGATCTGTCTGTAGGTTTTGAAAAATCCCTGATGGCCTACTAGAGATGAATCATGAACTGCGGTGAGGATCTTCTTCTTAAGCCCTGAATGTAGCACCAAGTAGACTCTATCCTTGTAAAATATGACATCGTCAATGACCTTATACCGGTCATCATGTATCTGCCCATCCATCACCTCACAAGTGAACTTTTTCTTGGAATATTCCACTAACAAGTGGGATTTCCAATCTGTTGAAATCTCCATCAAAGAACATGTCGCAGGTCTCCTCAATAGTGCATCAGCCACAATGTTCTTCTTCCCCTTGACATACTCTATGTCAAATTCGAATGCTTGTACCTTCGTCACCCATTTTTGTTGGCTCTCACTGAGGTCCTTCTGCTCAAGGAAATACTTCAAACTGTTGTGATCAGTCTTGACCACGAATTTGTTGCCCACCAAATATTGTCTGAACTTGGTCAAGGCATGCATGATTTCCAACATTTCCTTGTCATAAATAGAGTACAACCTCTCAGGTTGACTAAGCTTTCGGCTCTCGAATACAATGGGGTGTCCTCCCTGCATCAAAACTGCATCGATCCCTTTGCTAGATGCGTCACACTCTAGTACAAATGGTAGGGTGAAGTCTGGTAGTGCCAACACTGGACAAGTGTCCATGACTTCCTTCATGTGATCAAAGGCTTCTTGTGATTTCTCGGTCCATATGAAGGCCCCATGCTTGGTAAGATCTGTCAGCGGTGCTCCAAGCTGAGAAAAACCCCGGATGAACCGCCTGTAATAGCTTCACAGCCCAAGGAAGCTCCTCAATTCTGTCACGTTCTTGGGCATCGGCCAATACAGAATGGCCCTGATCTTCTCTTGGTGCACCTATACCCCCTCTGCACTGATGATGTGGCCTAAGTAAAGAATCTTTGTCATACCGAACTCACACTTGGACTCTTTGGCATATAATGATTGTGCCTCCATGATGCTCAATACCTC
>ML794825.1:287204-322586 GCA_009831015.1 Picea engelmannii | reverse complement strand
AAGGTGCATGCATTTCAAATATTTATTGAAGGATTTCATGGAAGGAAAGTGAAATTGTTTCCAAGTTTGTCCATGTAATTGTTTTAGATAAGCCTAGTATCTCATCATAACTATTGGAAACCTAGTGCACTAAGCATTCCTAAGTTTGAATTTGCATGGAAACAATGTGGTAGTTGTTGGATTATAGAATTTAACACATCAAGGATGTATATGAACCTATGAAAGTATTGAAGGATTACTCATGTAAGCAACACAACCAATAAAGTGATGTGTTGTGCAATCATCACTTTGGTTAACTATATGGATTGAATTTGATTCTTCACAAATAACTTAGGATTTCTCATGATTCTATGATTCATGTGCTTCAAGTTAGTATATCCTTATTGGTGATGTATTCATTGTAAAAAATTTCATCTTCACAAGTAGACAAAAACAGGGCATGCATACCCATGCTCATTTAAATAGTCAAGTGCAATATAAAACCACAATATTTGCCCTAAGTCTCCTAGTTTAGGCACTACACTAGGAATTTTTTGCGCTAACTCTTGCACCCCAAAGATCTTACATTGATTCCCAAATTCAGTGCTAAATTTGACATGGATTGCGTCGACTAGTGGTTCAACAAAAAAAAAAAAAAACTGCGGGCCAAAACAAAAAACGCATTTTCAAAAGACAGAGGTGCAACCAAAGCACGAGTTTGGGTTTGTACCACTAGCTCGATCGACCAACTGGGTATCGCTCAATTTCCTAGTAAGTCCATTCATTGCACTTATTTCAAGCCATTTTTTCAGTAAGAGTCGACTCTAAATATATTTTTTCACTGGCTTGCTTCGTATCTAACCCATGTTCCCACGAGAATGCTTACATAAACTATTGCATGCTTATATGTGGCCTTACATGATTTTGGTGTTTGTTGTATTTATAAGCATGGGCATCACTACCAACCAACACATGATAGAGGACATATTCCAGATAGAGGAAAATGGGAAAGTTGAGCAAGCATACATAATAATCTTATAATTAAAGAGGCAAGGATGTGAAAATTGAGCAAAGAAGGATGAGAAAATTTAGCCAACACACAAAATAATCATCTTGTAACCAATCGATCCTTAAAGTCACTTCCTCTCTAGACACTCCCCTTAAAGTCGCTTTCTCTCTGGGCACTCCATTAGGATAAAAATCATGATATGTTATATACCCTTAAACAAAGTTGCACACTTCAGAGAAAACATAAGTCGCTTTCTCTCTAGGCACTCCATTAGGATAAAAATCATGATATGTTATATACCCTTAAACAGAGTTGCACACTTCAAAGAAAAAATACAACAGGCCTAAGGGGCCAGTGATTGAGTGGCAATAGGAATTGATCTCTGTCCTATATGAATATTCTTGTGTTAACAACCAAACCCTCTAGCCTATGCAATATGAATATCTTTCAAGCTATCCATAGCTTTTATGATGGAAAAATTAAAATATTTTCCAAATATCATAAGAAAAAAACCCTTTAATAGTTTTAACTTTTTCCCTGGAGGCTATTTTAAAATTTATCTATAACTTCTTCCACAAGAACTAACAAATAACAGTGAAAAAGTAATTGTAAATCAAAGCTCTAAAAAACCTTAGTAGTGTTATCTTTGTGTCATTGACAACTACATTCTCCAAGCGATGGGATCATGTCATACTACATTACTAATACTGATGTTGTTCCCCAAAAGGAATACTTGAAACTACTAAAGCTTTAAAATAATGTGATGACACTCCAATTGTTGCCAACATTATTCTATTTTTAACAAGTGTATCCGTGATGTAACATAACATGATACCATTGAGGAGAAACATGTTTCCTTCCCTTCTCATATTTTGGATCAACAAGACCCTAAATGAACTTACGTTGACACATTTTTAAGGAGTCATCTACCCAATCCACTAGTGCTTGCTCATATATGAGCATTGTCTCTTCTTCTGGATTCCTTTCCTTTATTGATAATCTGGCCTAAGTAGCTCCTCCCATCCTGAATTCAATGAACCCCATAAAACTTATCAACACCTATTATGACAAATTCTTGAACTCATAGGATTAGAATTCTTAGTGTTCCTTTGGCCTTGCACAATATGTACTTCGTAAAACTTATCCATTTCTTGAATTCATTGAACCACGAGCCCAAACTCAATACCATGGTTTGTTTGTTGTTTTCACCTCTGATGGCCAATAAGAAATATTTTCTATCACAACCAAATCCATCTCCACTATTCTAGGCACTTCCCTGGGATTAGACATCCTATCCATGGAATAACATAGGGAAACATACCTAAGATTAGCTGAAAAATAGAGGAAACATAAGCTTTCCAAATTATTTCTCAAGCAAAGTTGTGTCACAGATTCATCCTCACCTTATCGAACTAAATAATTATATCCTTGGATTCAAGAGTTTATATCCATGTTCACCATAACCTTACGAAAGGATGGTGACTTTGTTGTTGATGAGGTCATGTTAGTCTTTCTTGATTGCTTCTATGGTCACTCAATCCCATTCTTCTACTATGTTGAAGCCATTGCAAAAATCATAACGGGACAACTTGTCAATTCCATCTCTAAGAAATTCTTTAGGTATCACTCATACCTTATCTGTTTATTTATTTGTTAGCAATGTGGCTCATTACCACTTGGAGATGCAATTTAAAAAATAAGGCCAACCCACTAAGTGTATTTATTAGATCGTGTGGGTTTGGAAGAATAAATAGCATAATTCCCTATTCAATTACATAAACAAGTTCATGTATGTAGTGTTCTCTATTATCACTAGTAAATAACCAATTACAATGCTTAATGAAATTAAATCATATATGTACTCAAGTTCTCATCACAAAAGGGGAGATTGGTTCTTGGCAGAGGAGTATATTGTGATCAGATTGTATGATTCACAGATTGCTCCCTACATGTTGCCTAAACTCCTCACACTAAGATTTTTTATTTTGGAACATGTCAAACATCTCTTGCATGTAGATGAGGTATGATTCACAAAGTAAACAAATAAAATCCATATAACCTGCACCATCACCATGGGAGTTTATTTTTTAGCAGAAATTGCACCACTCCATGCTATAACAACTAGTGGTAAGAGTTTCCAGTGGGGAAATAATTAGTAGAAATATTTCGATGATTTGGAATGGAAAATCATTCAATAACTAGTTCTTTCCTAACTTGCATAAGTCTTTTGAATTGGATATGGATGCAAGTACATATGCTATGGGAGAAATCTTGATGTAGGGAGGTAATTCGATAAGCTATCATTCTGAAATGTTTCATGTGGGAGTCATGATCATCTTGAATGAAGTTGCTAGACCGTACACAAAATGGAGTAATTTTATTTTTCATAAGAATAAAAAGTGATTCATGATCGTGCATGTCTGATTTGATGGAGTTTTTTTGAAAGATATAATATATTTGATTGATAACACTGGAGTTTTGGATTCATTTAAACTAATAGAGGATAATGATTTTCCAGGAACCAAGAAGAGGGAAAAAAAACTAGGAAGGGAGAAGAAATAAGCACCTTCAAAAATCGTGACCAAGTCGACTTGCCCAAATCGTGACAGAAGGGATTTTCCCTAGCTCGCTTAAAATTGAAAGCAGAGGGAAGGAATCAGAATCTAGCCACAATGAGGTAAGCCATTGTCAATTTATAGATTTCTAATTGTCTCAAAAAAAAATGTTTCTTGTTTTTTGTTTTTTGTTTTTTGTTCAAAAATTTAAAACAAAAAAATTAGTTTATATATCTAGGGACATGAGACTGACCAAGAGAAAGAGGCCTTAGCTTTGATATTGGGGATGGAGGTCATTAAAAAAATTGACGTTGTATACTTGAAAACACCCACAATATACATAGAAAAATTACCCGCTAACACCCCTGAAACATTGCAAGCAAATCAACCTCTCAAAGGGAATCAATTGATTCCCCAACCACTCCTGGATTGAGAAGAAGATAAAGGAGGAAATCATTGACGATGACCTCTAAGAATTTGGAACAGAGAGTAGAGACCTCCAATGTCGAAGCCACTCATGGGATCCAAACTTCTTCCACCACATCATGTTTTGGATCTTGCATTAGTACCTATGATACAAGGATAGAATACGACATGGTTTCAAGTGAAATCCAAATGTAAGATTCTAGGAAGGTTTTTGTGAACAGGTTGAAGGAATCATGCCTTCAACAGTTCAAAGACCATCTCCATTTGTCGTTCTCAAAGATACCAATGCACCTGCAGAAAGATGTAATTCACAACATGGAGTCTAAATTTGGCCTAGGTTGGTCAGTAAAAAGGTGAAAATACAAATGTCTCGAAATTGCAAGAGATTCAGGTGCAACCAAACAAAGAAGATAAAAAAAACTCCCACCCAAGGAAAGGCTCAAAAAAAGGCCAATTGATGTCAGTTTAAAAGTATGGAAAGAACTTGTAAAATCATATGAGAAGTCGGATGCACGAAGGAAGTATGGTGAGGAGAGTACCCAGGTATTTGAATTTGCTCATAATATTATATCAAATTTCTTAAAATATTTTTATATTTTATTTGTGCATAGTTAAATTGACTTAGTGTATGTTTCAGGACAAGGCCTCCAAAGTTAGGATTGCAAAACTCTATGCCACGCATCACATGGCCAAAACGGTCTACATGCCTTGATCTGCACGTTTGTAAGTATATTTATTATGTGAAAAGATATTTTTTTTCCTAGAAAAAAGTAAATGATTGCATATTTATTAGTTTAACTAGTCCACGTGCCATGTTTTGACAGGAGGAAAAATATGGTCGACATCCTACACATTTTGAAAAAGAAATGTTACAAAAAAAAAGGTGGATCGACTTTGTAATCTGGATGGAGAACAAGGTATCAATAGTACTGAAGAACCCCTTGCCTTGTTTTTTCCCTAGTTTTTGTCAATGTCTCCCCGTTTGGACATCCTTTCCCTTTATTTCCTTTGAATTTTATGAACTTGTGGAATATTCCTTGCAATTCATAGAGTTTGGAAATACTAACCCTTGTTTTGTGGCTCTTGATAACAAACATAGTTTGCCTAGCAGGGCTTTGCTCCTTCGGTTTAATTTATTTATATTTTCCTACTATTTGGATAATTTGGATTCTCATCCAACATTCATCAGGCCTTCTCTCCCGTGGATCATGAATTGGATGTGAATAGTTAAAAAAGGTGGTAACCATACTTTGATTATATAGGATATTTTTTTTTCAATGTGGGGGCAAAATGGAGCACAAAAAATTTGAAATTTCATGTTACGCTACCCTATGATGGTTTTTTGAAGGTGCTCTAACCTTGTATGGTGATTTGTTCTTCCTTCCCATCTCTTTTTCCAACTTGAATTTAATTTTTAAAATTGGTCTCCTCCTTTACACTTGGCCCTTACCAACATTGACTTGTTGCATTAAAGTAGTTGTTCGTGTGCTAGTCTCACCCTAGACCTTTATCAGAGGGCATCAAAAAAGGTTAACAAAGTGTGTTGGCATTTACTACCTAGTTTGATATGTGGGTCATATCCATTTCATTAAATTAGTCTAGTGGAGTGCCCCTCAACTTGAGTTATCATTGTTCATTATTAATAGACTTGGATCTCAATAGTCTCAAGTCTCCTTGATGGGTCTCATGTGTGATTTCTTCCTGTCGAACCTATCACACCACCCACATAATAGGGTGTTTTTGAAAAATCTCATGAATTTCCCCATTCAAACACTTTATATTTGTATATAAATTTAATTGTTTATTTTAGTTCAGTATTATTTTACTTGCTTCGAACCCTCAACTCCTCTCACTAGGAGCTCTTCCCTTCCTTTATGGGCACTCTTGTCTGAATTTATATTGAGTTTTTATGTTTCATGAGAGAATCTATCGAAAAATACAAGAGCTTTGAAACAACTCAATCAAATATCCAAACATGTCCTTACATGTCATATTCATCTTTGCAATATGAGAGATGGAATGATCCTTCATTGAATCAATGATGATTCTCTTTTCCTTGGCCTTGTTATGGTGAGCATCTAATTATTTTGGATTGACAAGTTTGGGAACCATTTTCATGACATGCTCTCAAATATTGGCCTCCTCCATAAGAATCTGTAACCTAAGATTCTAAAGAGAAAAATTGGAAGCTCATTCCAACGTGTCACACCCTCTAATACTGAGAGTCATCTTACACATTCTGAATTGATCCTAGAATGAAAAATCATCAATAAATGAATTATAAACTACCTTTCAAAGGGTATTAGTGCTTCTCCCAAGAAAACTTCATATATATGTATAGGAGACGAAGTTCAAGTATGTACTTTTGTCTTCTTACTATAGGCAAGTACAACCCTTCGAGCTCTCCAAAACCTTATCCGGGTAAAAACACAAAAAACCTAGCTCCAACGAAGAGATTCCAATAGTATAATATCACACTAACAAGACCTCCTTGGCCTCATGCAAGGCATCTCTTTTTCTCTTCTTCCTCATTAGGTACAACCCTAGGGTTTGTCATGAAAACCTAACTCCTAACCTCCTTAGAGTAGAATCCCTAACACCCTAGACTTCAAGAATGCTCAAGAAATCCTAGTGCCTGAAACGAGTGAAAAAAGTAAAAAACACAATGAATAAAAGAGAAAAAGAGACTAATGTTTCTCCTCCTACATCTCTAACTCAATCATAAATAAGAGTAAGCATAAGAGTATCAATGATTTCATCATCTCCAATGTCTAACTCATAAGAACAAACCCAAGCATCTTACGAGAGCAAGCTCCCAACAATGGACATGTTCTTTAAACATCATAAATTATGCTAGGTTTTCCTCATGAACACCAGTGTCTTACTCGAAGAATACAAGTACAAAGAAAAGAGCACAATGATGATGAAAATTATGAAAGAACTATCTCATTCCTTTACATATAGAGAGGTAATGAAGGCCAACAATACAAAATTGGGCCTAAAACCTTACAGCCAATCTACTACAAACAAGTAATCCCAAACATGTGAATAACTCCTCCTACATGTGACATATGTCAAGCTACAAGGTGATGAGAATCCACAAGAAAATATCTAAGACAATGGCACTCCTCATCCAATGTCCAACACTCCTCCAATGGATCCAATCATCCAATCCCTCTTCAAGTTAATGTGTCATTTCTGGGTCCACCCACCTACATGTCCACTCCCTCAACCCAAGCTAGCATAAGTCAAGTACAAGCCTCTATGTAAGAGATCCAAGTAGCCCCATGTTGCTTAAATGTCAATTCCCTTTCGTGGAATGCCAAATTCTCCAAAGACAATTTTGGATAGTTGAATACCTTATATATATGTATAGTAGGCTAAGTTCAAGTATGTACTTTTGGATTCTTACTATAGGCCGGTACAATCCTCTGAGCTCTCCAAAACCCTATCTAGGTAAAAACACAAAATCCCTAGATCCAAAAAAGAGACTCCAATAAGAAAATATTATACTAGCGAGTCCTCCTTGGCCTCATGCAAGGCATCTCCTTTTCTCTTCCTCCTCATTAGGTACAATCCTAGGGTTTGTCATCAAAACCTAACTCCATGTAGGGACTATTACATGTCTAGCTCAGGTCTCACATGGCATCCCTCCCCCAATGTTTAGTGGTACATGGTATTTCTCATTGCTTGGTGACTACTGTAGCGATTTCACATTTGACCACCCAGTCATCATATGATAAAAAAATATAGCATGGGCATGATCCCACCATTTACCTAGTTCTATTTCATTATTACTTGACATGAAACAATGTAGACAGTAAGTTATATGTGTGATGACATATATCCCATGATAAATTGTCAGTAGGAAATGCTAAGTCATAAGCCTAGTGGATGTGGTGGAAATAATATAATTTATAGAGGCATACACAATTTCCACCAACTAAGTAGCCACATGATCAACCAGGTATATCCATGCAACCAACATGGACCACTATAATCATATAATGGTAGTTATATGAATCCATTAAATTCATCACCATAGGGAATATTTTCTTTCTTATATGATGGTAAAAAAAAGCATGCAACTCTAGAACACCACCTTATAAGGGGTACTGATCATCATTGTTTTTTCATCAAAGGGAAAAAATCCCTTATTTCGATAATCAATGGTTAGGAAAAACAAGATTTTAGGCTAACTCATAACCATCACAACAATGCTTCAAACAACCTTCCATCAAAAGATTCACTATGAAAGAAAGAACCATCCTTGTCACCAAAGTAGACAAACTATGTTGTCAATGGTCAAATTATTCCATGTAGACAAGCATCACCATGTCAACTAAGTAACCTCAACCTTAAACAACCCTCCTTAAATAATATATGTCATCCACAATTAGCCTCATTAAAACAACTATCGCAGACCATTAAACAAATTCATCATCAAGGAATTAAACAACAATCGAAGTATGTTAGCGAATTTGTTCCCTATTATAAATCTGCACAATGGAATAAGTCAACTAAGGTGTTTTTCTAAATTGTGCATTCCACCTCTCCAAGTGTGAAACATATATCCATCCATAATGCTTATTATGTAAAACATTTCCATTTTGTTTCCATCTAGAGCCATGTCATAAATTTTTCCAATTGCATATATTTTGATTTAACTTATAGTTGTTAACTCAAATATGGAGAATAAATAAAGACACAAAAGAGATGGAAAGATGAGATAATATATTATATCATTGTGCTTAGAAAATGTTACCTATTCAACTTGCATCTAAGTGGGAAAAGTCCCAATTCATGGATGCAACCCAAAGGCAACTTAGAGGGGCTACCCACTGTCACCTCAGTAACTCCTTCTCTCACTTTAGGTTGGCTCTTCTCCAACACAAAGGGGGTATCTCTGAGTAGTATTTCTAAGGTTATGACAAGAAAGCTTGAGGTGATGTGAAGAGATAGCTTAGAAAAACAATATTTTTGTAGTATAGTTAAAATAAATGGGTGATGGAGGATAAGGGACTAGTGTCTATCCAATAGTAGGCCAATGGAGTCAAGAGGTCAAACCAAGAAAGAAATTTATGAACAATGCGAGAATGTGAGGCTGAAATAACAAGTTATCTTAGTCTTCACAAAAGGGGGTGAACTCTGTGCCAACAAAGATTAAGTTGAAGCTAATGTCAGGGAGTTAGCAGCCAAGGCAAAGGCTAAGGAAACATTCAAAAAAAAAGAAGAGGATGATAAATTGTGAGAGAAACAGGTTCATAAAGATGTTGTCACAGTAGAGAAATAACTAGAGGATTGCTTCCTATAAATATTATCAAACAATGAAGAGGAATAGGAGGTTTTCGAAGAGGACATTGACATGGTTTATAACTTATAATGTCACTTCCATCCTCCATCACTTATCCTACACTTGGAAAATCCTGAAGAGAAGTAAAGAGGGCCAAACTAAATACATTGGTTGTGAAATAAATATATTATCTTCTAACCTCCAAACTTGCTTGCCCAAAAAATAATGGAATTGACCCAAGTCACTCATATCAAATGTAGTTTTAATATTTCCTTCAAGGCATTAATCTCATCAATGTTGGAAACCTATAAATACCAAATCCATGTATAAAATAGCAACACAAAAATTCACCATTAACCTTCTTAATGTAGATATTTGAGTTGGATCAGGCTTTCTAAAGACACAATTTGTAAAATGATTATCAATTTTCTTATTCTAGGCCCTTGGCACTTGCTTAAGACCATAAAGTGACTTCTTTAACGTGTAAACAAATTTAAGATACTTCTGATCCACGAATCCTGGTGGTTGTTGCATATAGATTTCTTCATGTAGAGCCCCATTTAAAAAGGCAATTTTTGCATCCATTTGGTGGATCTCTCCCCCAAGCCTAGTTGATAAAGAAAAAATTATTCTGAAGGTGTTTATCTTAAAACTAGAATACAAGTTTCTACATATCCCATGCCTTTTTTTTGTTTGAAGCCTTTAGCAATGAATCTAGCCTTCAACTTCTCTACATCACCATCTGAATTAATTTTTGTTTTATAAATCCAGTTGCAACTAACAAGGTTCTTACCTCTTGGAAGGGGAACTAACCCTCAAGTTTGGTATTTCATCCAAGCATTTTATTCTACCTTCATAGCTTACTCTCATTCTTCCTTTCCTTTATCCTACTCATAAGAGGTGGGGTCATTATTTTTCATAATCTTGGCCATAAGTGCATTGCACTTTGGGGTTGTACTTTTGTAGGTTTCTTTCTTTATTTTATTTTCAGCATTATCTAGGAGTTGCACTTTCACTCCCACATGGTACTCATATTTGTTGTAGTCTTCAATCCCATTTACCTACTTTTGTGGTCATTCGTTGGACATTAATACAATTGTCTTATCTTATTGCCTTTATGGCATTGTGGAGGATGTTTCGGACCTCCTTGGTAAATTTCACAAATTCACCTTGTTTTCATAGCATGGGTTCCATCAGTTTTTCCCTTGTGCATTTTCAATAATTCTTGCTTCATTTGCGGAGATTTCATTATTAAAATTAGAAGTATCATTTTCAGAAACATCATTAATATCATCACTAGCCAAACCATAGTTCTTTGAATGTATATTGAGCTAAATATTAAACAAGGGGAGAATTACATTACAACACCTATGGAAAAATTGCATAGTATGAGTATTAGAACTTGTTAACATTGAATATTCATCATATTTAACATATCTACTCACAAACACTTCTTTATTTACCAAATCATGTTATCTATATGCCTTAGATTCCTCTCTATATTCCACAAATAATCATTGTTTGGTTCTATACTTGTTTGTTTCTCACAAGGAATGTTTGCCCATGCAATGAATCCAAAAACTCCAAATACCCATAAAAAGGTTTCTTACCACTCCATGCATCTTTTGGAGTAACACTCTATTCACATTATGTGCAATGCATGAAAAAACTAACCCTAAAATTTGTATTGCAAACCCTTAAAATGCAACATGCATCTATCCATCTCTATGAGTGTCCTATTCATTCTCTCAACAACCCTATTTTGTTGAGGTGTATGAAGAACTATTATTTGTAGTCTATTACCTTTTTTATTACAAAAGGACTTGAGATTTTCCTTAGTACACTCATCTCTATTATCTGTCTGCAAGTAACCAATCCTTCAATCACTTTTTTTTTCAACCAGTGCCTTAAATTTTTGCAATACTTCAAACACTTCATTTTCCATTTCAAGGAAATAGACTTAAAATCCTTACTATAATAATCAACAGAAGTGAGAAGGTACCTGGCACATAATTAACTATAAACCAGTTGCAAGGGATATTTTTCCCTCCATGCCTTACCTGTATCAAATGGATCTTGGTGGTGTTTCCCTAACGCACACCTCTAGAAGAAGAAATATTTGGCAGTTCTCTAACTATATTAGTTCTAACCTCTCATGCGACTTACCATAATTTAGAAACCCAAGCCTAGCATGCTAAAGTCTCGACATACAATCTGTATATGAAACAAGGGCATAAAAAAGAGTCTATTCATTATCAACAAAATCAGAAAAATTCAAAAGGTTTGCGCCAAGATCAATTTTACCCATGGAAATCACCTTATTCGGATCCTTTCTATATCTAATAATGACCTTATCAATTGAAGAAACAAACCCATAACCAGCTTGAGCACATGCATGCACACACACACACACACACACACACACACACACACACACACACACACACACATATAGAAAGAACATTAACCCCCAAACCTTCAACCAATGACGCATTTTAAAATTGCAATTTTTCCATAATAACAGTTTACTTTTTCCAAGGAAAACCTCGCAAGGAAATCCAAGGGATTCTTCCCACATTCGTGGATTTCCTCCCTATTAAACCTTACCCAGAGGGATTTGAACCAAGCACCTACTGGCTCGGAACTAGCTAAATTCCCAACAACATTGGCAACAACCAGTTGAGCTAAGCCATTGGGATATATTAACAATATTTAGTCCCAAGATTGGAAGTTTCATTTGATCTCCAATGATAATTTCCTTATCAGAGTTGGATTCTTCATGAAAATCAACAAGTAAATATATATCCCTCATCATATGACATGATGCACCAGAATACAATACGCATTCCTTATTGGAGCCATGATCAAAATACTCCCCTTTACATACAAATTCTCTTTCATAAAAAGTGTTAAGATCCTCTAATTCACACCAATGGATTAATTTTGATTGTTATTGTAACTTATGTTCTATACATGATCCATTTCCTAGCATATAATCTACCTTTCAAGAGTTGAAAACTGAATTTTTTGAAGCAACCCAAGCTGAATCAACATTCTTTCTAACAGAAAAAGTGAGAAAACCATGCTTACCATGATCCTCTTGTTGTTTTTGGGTTGGGCTAGTGTAGTTTCCCTTTCCGTTCTTACTTCTTCAAGAAATACTTCTCCTTGTTCTCGACACCACAATAGTTGTATAAGAAAAGATTCTTGTCTCCATGATTTTCACCATTATTATCATTCCTCACATTTCTATTAGAAAAATCGTTATTCTTTCTATTATTTACATAACACTCGTTACCATAGGACCCCTTAGACTTGTTCAAAATCTAATTGCAATCATGAAGAGGCTTATTTCTCTTCATATAATCATCAAAATACTTTGAAGGAGACCCACATGTTGTTGTATAAGCATGCTCCTTTAATATGACCAACCTTGATTAATTGATCTTTCTCATCCAAGACAAATTTATCAAAATGTTCAAATTTTGTTGGGGCATTAGAAGTATGTTCTATGACTCTCTTCCTAAACTCATTAAAGGCCTTATAGTGTTGAGATTCAACAAGAAGATCCTAGTGAAAATTATGCACCTACACTAGGATGGAGCCTCAGGCTATTTTTAGGTGGAAGACTATTTTTAGATGATGAGCAAATTCTATTTATAGATGATGTATATTTATAGATGGTGAGCAAATTCTATTTATAGATGTATGTTGACTATTATTATCCCTTAATAATAGTTGGACAATAAACAATTAATCTATTTTCAATGAGCACTTGGAAATAGTTAACTGAAGTGGAAAATTGGTTAGTCATAGGAAATTCGAGTTCAAAGGTTGGTTGGTGGGACATGCAAGTTGAATTAGTTGTAACTGAGTGATTCGAAGTTGTAACAGAGTTGGATGTGTAATTATGTGAGTTGTAAAGTAGTTTAACTCAGTTAAGTGAGTTAAGCTCAGTTGTACTAGTTGTAACTGAACATAAACTAGTGAGAGATCAGTAAATTAATTATTAATTAATTCACAATCAATGATCTCACATGCAACTAAAGATTTACCATTGTTAACTACATGCATGTCAGATCCAGTGGAGACCCAGTTGAGATAACAGGTGAAAGGGACGGTATAACTATTAGTTGTGACTTTAGTGGGTGCACTCATGCAACCACACACACATTGGATGTGTCCATGAGGATTGTGCAGCCTAGGCAAGAGGAATTCATTCATTGTAGGGATTTCCATTAGCAGGGATTGCACAGAGGAGGCAGGTTTTCTGGAGGCAGTAAATTGGCACATGCATTTGCCAATTTTTGTATGACAGTGCGAGATGATTGTATATTGTACTAAGAGCTCTTGGATTAGATTTTTGTATGAGATTGTTTCATGATCCATGATATATACATAATATGTGATAGTGGAGTTTTTAGCTTTATTCTTTCCCGGTAAAACATATGTGTTATGTGTGATTGATCTCTCTTCTTGATATTGCAATTGGTGACCGTGTTTTAAATTCTGCAAGATTTTTAGTAGAAATGATTATATATTTAATGGTGGCATATAATTGTTAGATCAGGAGAATCTAGGAAACACATAATTTGTATTGAAATTTCTACATGGTATCAGAGCACAGAAGATTGCAGAAGCTGAGTTTGTGATTGGATAGAATTCGAATTTGCAGAAAGACTTTCTTGGTGCTACGGATTATTCAAGATCGAAATGGCTTTCAATGGCTTGAGATTAGAGTATTCACTCGAGGGTGGCTCGAACTACATTGATTGGAAGGACAGGATGGAGGCAGTACTCAAAGACAATGGCTTGAAGGAATTCATTGACAAGGATGTTCCTAAGCCAGATGCTACAGATGCTGCAAATCTTGATGCATGGCAAAAGAAAGTGGCAAAGGCGAGGAGGATCCTGTTGGAGGGAGTACGAGACCACATTGTCTCAAACCTCCATGGGAAAGCCACACCATATGAAATGTGGAAGGATTTGACAGATCTATTCCAAAACAACAGCAACCATAGGAAATTGGTGCTCAAAGATAAACTCAGGAAAATCAAGATGGAGAAGGGCGACTCCGTTCCAAAATATCTCACAAAGTTTGTCCAATGTCAGGATGAGACGGGGAGTGTGGGAATAATAGTCACTGATGATGATTTGGTGAGCTTGGATCTCCTAGGACTTCCCAATAATTGGCACAGTTATCAAGACTCTGTCAATGGAAGGGGAAAATTGCCAAATTGGGAATGACTATGGTCGGATCTAGCACAGGAGGAGTTTAGGCAGAACACCAGAGATGGCTCTTCATCAAAACATGATGATGAAGAGGATTTTTCTTTGGCTGCCAAGGCAAGGAAAGGAAAGGGGGAGAAATTCCATTCAAAATCCGAGTCTAAAGGCAAGAAGATGGATTTGTCCAAAGTGAAGTGTTTTCACTCTCACGAACATGGGCATCTTGCTACTAATTGTCCACAAAAGAAGAAGAACAAGAAGGTTGTTGGAGCTAGAGCTGGTGAGGCCCTTGCCTCACAATTTGAACTTGACTTCTCCTTGATCGCATGCATGGTATCAAGTGCATTGGGATCGGTGTGGTATTTGGATAGTGGAACTTCCTTCCACATGACGGGAGATAAGGATCTTTTCAGTGACTTGGAGGAGAAATATCTCAAAATGCATATTGAGATGGGAAATGATGGACGATACAGTTTGAATAGCATTGGTACCATTACCTTTCAGAGGGAGTCAGGTAAACCATTTCAATTGAAAGATGTTATGCACGTTCCAAGTCTGAAGAAAAACTTGGTCTCAGTTGCAATGTTGGAGGACAGAGGCTATGACATTGTTTTCAGTGATGGAAAAGATTTTATGCGACATAGAACAACGGGTCAAGTCAAGAAGATAGGGATTCGAGTTAAGAATCTCTACAAGCTGGAGGTATATGGATGCGCTGCCATGATGGGCAAGGCAGAAAAAGTGGTGAGCCAGGATGAGGGCGAATTATAGCACAGGTGATTGGGCCATATTCATCATGGAGCCTTGAAAATCATGCAACAAATATCTACTGGAATTCCAATGAGAACACTTGCTCAGTTAGATCAGTGCAAGGGTTGCACCATGGGGAAGTATGTAAAGTCCACCTTTCATGAAAAGGAGAACCATGCTTCGGTGATCCTGGAGAGAGTTCACACATATGTGTGTGGAACATTCTCGGTTGCTTCAACAACAAAACATAAGTATTATGTTATTTTTGTTGATGAATTTTCTTGTGTTGGATCTTCTTCATGCAGAAGAAGGATCAAACATTCTCAAAGTTCTATGAGTTTAAAGCATTGGTGGAGAAAGAGTCGGGGAAGCAAGTGAAGGCTCTAAGGAGCGATAATGGTGGAGAATACATCTCTAACAAATTCAAAGACTTTTGCAGCAAAGAAGGAATTCGAAGAGAACTCATAGCGCCTCATAACCTACAGCAAAATGGGGTCGCAGAGAGGAAGAACAGAACGATCTTGGGTGCAGCACGAGCGATGTTGCATGATCAGGGCCTATAAATGCATTTGTGGGAGGAAGCATGAAACACTGCAATTTATGTGCAAAACTATTTTCCTCATAGAGTACTTGGCATGAGTACACCTGAAGAAGCTTTCACTGGTAAGAAACCAGATGTTTCTCATTTTAATATTTTTGGCTCATCTGTTTATGTGCATGTGACCAAGAACGCCAGGAAGAAGTTGGAGCCGACTGCTGAAGTTGGGATATTTGTGGGGTACACAGAAACACCCCATAATTATCGTGTGTATTTACCTAAAAGTAAGATGATTGTTATGCGACGGGATATAAAATTCGATGAGGGGAAAGCCATGCGGTTGTCGCTTAAGAGGGAGCTATACTTGCATGCGGAGGAGGAACTGATGGTTCCCAAAGATGAGTCTCAAGATGTGGATCATCCACATCAGGAGGTTCATGGAGTGGATGAAGCCACTCATGTAGAGCCATCCATCAGAAATGGCAGAAAGCGCACCACGGAAGATGATAGATTCAGACTAGATGTTGCACAGAATGTAGGAGCCCCTACTTCACAGCGCAGATAGAGATAGTCTCCTGATCAATTTACTGGATACATGGCTCTCATGAGCAAATGTATTGTGATTGAACCATATTCCTTTTAGGAAGCAGTGTAGGATCCCACTTGGGTTGATGCAATGGTGGAGGAGTATGACTCCATTGTCAAAAACAGTGCATGGGAAATTGTCCCAAGACCGGTCGACAAATCAGTGATAGGTTCAAGATGGATCTACAACGTAAAGCAAGTTGTTGATGGGAGTGTTGAGAAATACAAGGCCAAATTTGTGGCCTGGGGCTTCTCACAGATCGAGGGGATATATTATGATGAGACCTTTGCACCTATCGCAAGGTACTCTTCCATAAGATCCATCTTTGCACTCTGAGGGCAGATGGGTTGGCGCATTCATCAGATGGATGTAAAAATTGTGTTTCTCAATGGGATCATTGAGGAAGAAGTGTACATAGAGAAGCTTGAAGGATTTGAGATCTTCAGCAGTGAGTCGCATGTGTGCAGACTCAAAAGAGTGTTGTATGGGCTGAAGCAAGCACCCTGTGCTTGGTACACTCGGATAGACAGTTATTTCACCAGACTATGCTTCACCAAAAGTGAAGTGGATGCAAACCTATACCAAATTGTGGCAGAGGGTAAGATTTTAATCATTGTTCTTTATGTTGATGATTTAATATTAACTGGTGATGAGTAGATAATACACTCATGCAAGGAGGACATTGCAAAGGAGTTCGAGATGAAGGATATGAGCCTCCTTCATTATTTCCTTAGATTGGAAATATGGCAGCGAGATGGTGAAATTTTTGTGTCTCGGGGCAGGTATGCAAGGGAGATATTGGGTAAGTTTCACATGGAGGGATGCAAACCCATGGATACTCCTCTTCCATGAAATTGGAGGAAAGAGGATGCTACTTCTGGAGAGGCAATGGATACTATTGTCTATCGATAGTTAGTGGGTTCGCTAATATATCTAGTGAACACGAGACCAGACATTTTCTATGCGGTTAACTAGCTGAGTCAAGCGATGGTTAAGCCTACCAAGCTCTTTTGGAAGGCGGGTAAGCATGTCCTGAGATACCTGAGGGGAACATATGAGTATGGCTTATGGTACAGACAGACGGATGAGGTGAAGTTGCATGGATTCACAGATGCATATTGGGCGGGCAGCCCAATGGACAGAAAGAGCACATCAGGGGGGATCTTTAGTATCGGATCTACAATTTTTTCTTGGTACAGTAGGAAGCAGATATCCGTGGCACTTAGCTAAGCAGAAGCGGAATACATGGAAGCGATTCAAGCTACATGTGAGGCTATCTAGATGAGAAAGATCTTGGGTGGTTTCTTTGTTTCTTATTTAGATCCGACATTGATTCATTGTGATAATCAGAGTTGCATTAAACTCTCGATTAATCATGTTTTTCATGATAGATCTAAGAATATAGATATCTGGTATCATCATATCATAGATTGTGTGTAGCAGAAGATCACGTTGCTTCAGTACATTCCTACGGAAGATCAGGATGCAGACATACTGACGAAGGCGCTCACCAGGAGAAAATTCAAATACCATAGAGACAGGATCGGGGTGAAGGATAATCCCTTTCTTGTTGAGAGGGAGTGTTGAGATTCAATAAGAAGATCCTAGTGAAAATTATGCACCTACACTAGGATGGAGCCTCAGGTTATTTTTAGGTGGAAGTCTATTTTTAGATGATGAGAAAATTATATTTATAGATGGTGAGTGAATTCTATTTATAGATGTTTGTCGACTATTATTGTCCCTTAATAATAGTTGGACAATAAATAATTAATATATTCTCAATGAGCACTTGGAAATAGTTAACTGAAGTGGCAAATCAGTTATCTATAGGAAATTCGAGTTCAAAGGTTGGTTGGTGGTACATGCAAGTCGAATTAGTTGTAACTGAGTGATTCGAAGTTGTAACAGAGTTGGTTGTGTAGTTATGTGAGTTGTAAAGTAGTTTAACTCAATTAAGTGAGTTAAGCTCAGTTGTACTAGTTGTAACTGAGCATAAACTAGTGAGATATCATTAAATTAATTCTTAATTAATTCACAATCAGTGATCTCACATGCAACTGAAGATTTACCATTGTTAACTACACGCATGTCAAATACAGTGGAGACACAGTTGAGATAACAGGTGAAACGGATAGTTTGACTATCAGTTGTGACTTTAGTGGGTGCACTCATGCAACCACACACACATTGGATGTGCCCATGAGGATTGCGCAGCCTAGGCAATAGGAATTCATTCATTGCAGGGATTTCCATCAGCAGGGATTGCGCAGAGGAGGCAGGTTGTCTGGAGGCAGTAAATTGGCACATGCATTTGCCAATTTTTGTATGACAGTGTGAGATGTTTGTATATTGTACTGAGAGCTCTTGGATTAGAGTTTTGTATGAGATTGTTTCATGATCCATGATATATACATAATATATGATTGTGGGGTTTTTAGATTTATGCTTTCCCGGTAAAACATATGTGTTATGTGTGATTGATCTCTCTTCTTGATATTGCAATTGGTGATCGTGTTTTAAATTTCGCAAGATTTTTAGTAGAAGCGATTATGTATTTAACAGTGGCATATAATTGTTAGATCAGAAGAATCCAGGTAATACATAATTTGTATTGAAATTTATACATATAGGGAGAGGGGATTTCCCATAGCAATGAGCAGAAAATCTTGCTTCATAAGTTCAACTCCAAGATTTTCCATTTTTAAGTTTGTGAACGGTTCCAACCTTTCTTTCCACTTGTTGTCATATCTATCCACCTTTTTTTGCTCCTGAATTAGTTCATAATTCGCTTTTCCATAGGTTCTCTATTATTGGCACAAGAGGTTGGGACAAGGGATGATTGTTGTTTGAAGTTATAATCACTCTGGAGAGATCCCTTGTTGATTTCATGCAACATAGAAGGGAATCGACTAGTCCAAGTTGATTTCAGTAAATATGAATCCCATCAACTTGCTCCTATTCCATTAAAATAGAGGATTCCCCTTGTCTTGGCAAGGACAACCAACCAAGGAGGATTTGACAACATGAATATAAATAAATCAAAGTTTGAGGAAGAAGAACTATTTCATGTCGAGAGAAATAAATCGACCTAGTAGAGGAGGTTGTCTAATAAATTGATTTACAAAGATGAAATCAGTTACCATTGTTAGGTATTCGACCTGGATTTATTACCAATGTAGACTATCTTTGAATTCTAAAGAGAATATAACTTGCATGTTGGGATGAGAAGGAATTTTGACTGAAGAGAGAATGATTTCAATTGAAGGGATTCTTGGGCCTAACGGTTCAAAATAACACAATTCTTTGGCAGAGGACAAAATATCAAAGCTATTGTCAACACATATTTAATCTGTGTGTCTACAAATTAGAGTTTTATAGTGTAGAATGAAATGTTGAGAAACGAGTCAAACATATTTAGTCTTTTGGAATTATTTTAGTTCAAAATGCAGATGAATGCTTGAAGTTCATTGGAGTAAAGAAAACAAGGAAAGACTAGTGCAGGCTTCCAAATTTGTGAGTGAAATGGTGATGGGAGAATAATCGTGAGCTGGCGACAATTAACAACTCAAAATCTTTGTGGGAACTACACTTACAATTTGACCTAAAATTCTCATTCGAGAGCTGATATGCAAAGTCTAAGACAAAAGTAATTTGAGGTCATATAGAATGATGAAATTTCTTGTGAATGGTGCCACAATCATGAATCTTTGCTACTTATTTTATTATTTTGACCTAAAGAGTGTTGTAAAGAAATAGAGGGCATAATTGAATTTCTCCTTGTTTAATAGCCTTCTAGGGAGGAGGAGATTTCCACTAGTTGAAGAATAAATAAATGATATATCTTTCAAGACTATGTGGGAAAGGAAAGATTTGTCTTGATTGTCAAAAGAGAATGTTGGAAGGATCAGCGTTTTCAGAAGTAGAATGCATAAGTTCATAAATTGGACCCCTTATTCCTCCATGGGGCATAAAAACCTAACAAAGCAGCATTTTTTAGTTCCATGAGATGATGCAAGATTTTTTAGGCATGGAATAGGTGACCACATTGTCCATCAACTCCCAAGCCACGGTTTCATAAATTGGACCCCTTAATCGAAATGTTGCATTACTTCTTATTAGGATAAACCCTAGTTCTCGAAATCGATGAATAAAGCAACCTATAAGGCATGGGACCCATGAGTGAGAGGTTATCTCTCTGAAACCGTATGCCAAGAATCCAACGGAGTCGACGGTTCTTTAATCCGAGTATAGGATTTCATTTTATGCACAGTTTCAAGCCGCATCCCAAACCATTTCAGGGACTCCTGGCCAATTCCTCCTTATGGCATAAAAACCTAACGAAGAAACATTTTTGAGTTCTGTGAAATGATGCAAGCTTATTTAGGCATGGACTAGGTGACCACATTTTCCATCTACTCTTGAGGCCCGGTTTCATAAATTGAACCCCTTAATCGAAATATTGCATTGCTTCTTACTAGGAAAAACCCTAGTTCTCAAAATCGACAAATAAAGCAACCTATGAAGCATGGGACCCGGGAGTGGGGGGTGCTCTAGCTGAAATCATATGCCACAAATCCAATGGAGTTGACAGTTCCTCAATCTAAGTCTCAGTTTTTGTCTTCTTGCAATTCGCATCCCAAACAATTTCAGGGACTCTTATTCAATTCCTCCTTGGGGCATAAAAACCTAACATAGAAGCATTTTTTATTTTTGTGAGACACTGCAAGCTTATTTAGGAATGGTCTAGGTGACCACATTCTCCATCCTCTCCTAAGTCATGGTTTCATAAATTGAACCCCTTAGTCCAAATGTTGCATTGCTTCTTACTGAGAAAAACCCTAGTTCTGGAAATCGATGAATAAAGCAACTTTCGAGGCATGGGACCCATGAGTGATGGGTTCTCTAGTTGAAATCATATGTTATGAATCCAATGGAGTCAACAATTCCTAGTTCCGAGTCTCGATTTTTTTTATGCCCAGTTGCAAGTCGCATCCCAAACCATTTGGGGGACTCTTGGCTAATACCTCCTTGGGGCATAAAAACCTAACGGAGCAGCATTTTTGAGTTTCGTGAGATGTTGAAGGCTTGTTGAAGCATGGACGAGGTGACCACTTTGTCCATCCACTCCCGAGGCAGAATTTCATAAATTGGACCCCTTAATCCAAATGTTTCATTGTTTCTTACTAGGAGAAACCCTAGTTCTCGAAATCGATGAATAAAGCAACCTCTAAGTCATGGGAACCGGGAGTGAGGGGTGCTCTAGCTGAAATCATATGCCAGGAATCCAACAAAGCCGACGATTTCGCAATACGAGTCTCGGTTTTCATTTTATTCCCAATTGCAAATCACATCCCAAACCATTTCGGGGACTCTTGGCCAATTCCTCCTCAGAGCATAAAAATGTAATGGAGCATCATTTTTTAGTTTCATGAGATGTTGTAATTTTTTTTAGGCATGGACTAGGTGACCACATTGTCCATCTACTCCTGAGCCACAGTTTCAAAAATTGGACCCCTTAATTAAAATGTTGCATTGCTTCTTACAAGGAAAAAACCTAGTTCTCGAAATCGATGAATAAAGCAACCTCAGAGGCATGGGACCTATGAGTGAGTGGTATTCTAGCTAAAATCGTATGCCAGGAATCCAACGGAGTCGATGGTTCCTCAATCTAAGTCTCACGTTTCCTTTTATGCCCAGTTGCAAGTCACATCCCAAACCATTTCAGGGACTCCTGGACAATTCCTCCTCAAGGAATAAAAACCTAACAGAGCAACATTTTTTAGTTCTATGATAAGTTGCAAGCTTGTTTATGCATGGAATAGGTGACCACATTGTCCATCCACTCTCAAGGCACGGTTTCATAAATTGTACCCCTTATTCCAAATGTTGCAATGTTTCTTACTGAGCAAAACCCTAGTTCTTGAAATCAATGAATAAAGCAACTTCTAAGTCATGGGACCCTGGAGTGACGGGTGCTCTAGCTCAAATCCTATGTCAAGAATCCATCGGATTCGATGGTTTCTCAATCCGAGTCTCAATTTTTTTTTATGCCCAGCTGCAAGTCGCATCCCAAACCATTTTGGGGGCTCTTGGCCAATACCTCCTTGGGGGATAAAAACCTAATGGAGTAGAATTTTTTGGTAACGTAAGACGGTGCAAGATTTTTTAGGCATGGTATAAGTGAATACTTCGTCCATCCACTCCTGAGGCACAGTTTCATAAATTGGACCCCTTAATCCAAATGTTGCATTGCTTCTAATTGAGAAAGACCCTTTTCTCAAAATTGATGAGTAAAGTAACTTATGAGGCATGGCACCCAGGAGTGAGGGGTGTTCTAGTTAAAATTATATGCAAAGAATCCAACGGAGTCGACGGTTCCTCAATCCAAGTCTCAATTTTTGTTTTATGTGCAGTTGCAAGCCGCATCCCAAACCATTTCAAGGACTCTTGGCTAATTACCTTCTCGAGGCATAAAAACCTAACAGGGAAACATTTTTGAGTTCTGTGAGATGGTGCAACATTTTGTATGCATGTACTAGGTGACCACTTTGTCCATCCACTCCTGATGCACGATTTCATAAATTGGACCCCTTAATCCAAGTTTTGCATTGTTTCGTATTGGGTGAAACCCTAATTCTCGAAATCAATGAATAATGAAACCTCCAAGGAATGGGACCCGGGTGTGAGGGGTGCTCTAGTTGAAATTGTATGCCATGAATCCAACGAAGTCGAAATTTCTGCAATAAGAGTCTCGGTTTTCATTTTATGCCCAACTATAGGTCACATCCCAAACCATTTCAGAGACTCTTGACCAATTCCTCCTCGGGGCATAAAAACCTAACAAAGCAACATTTTTGAGTTTTGTGAGATGTTGCAAATTTTTTAGGAATGGACTAGGTGACCACATTTTCCATCCACTCTCGAGGAATTGTTTCATAAATTGGACCCTTTAATCCAAATGTTGCATTACTTCTTAGTGAGAAAAACCCTAGTTCTCGAAATCAATGAATAAAGCAAATTTTGAGGCATGGAACCCAGGAGTGAAGGGTGCTCTAGCTGAAATTCTATGTCAGGAGTCCAATGGAGTCGACAGTTCCTCAATCTGAGTCTCAGATTTTGTTTTATGCCTAGTTGCAAGTCACATCCCAAAACATTTTGGGGACTCTTGACCAATACCTCTTTGGGGGATAAAAACCTCACGAAGTAACATTTTTGAGTTTCGTGAGATGGTGCAACCTTGTTTAGGCATTGTCTAAGTGACCACTTTGTCATCCGCTCCCAAGGCATGATTTCATAAATTGGACCCCTTAATCCAAATGTTGCATTTCTTCTAACTAAGAAAAACCCTATTTCTCAAAATCGATGAGTAAATCAACTTATGAGGCATGGCACCCGAGAGTGAGGGGTGTTCTAGCTGAAATCATATGTGAACAATCCAACGTAGTCGATGGTTCCTCAATCCAAGTCTCGGTTTTCACTTTATGCATAGTTTCAAGCCATATCCCAAACCATTTCAGAGACTCTTGGAAAATACCTCCTTGGGGCATAAAAACCTAATGGAGCAGGATTTTTGAGTTATGTTAGATGGTTCAAGCTTGTTTAGGCATGGACTAGGTGACCACTTTGTCCATCCACTCCTGAGGAATGGTTTCATAAATTGAAACCCTTAATCCAAATGTTGCACTCTTTCTTACTGGGCAAAACCCTAGTTCTCGAAATCGATGAATAATGCAACCTCTGAGGCATGGGACCTGGGAGTGAGGGGTTATTTAGCTAAAATATTATGCCAGGAATCTAATGGAGTCGACATTTTCGCAATACAAGTCTCGATTTTCATTTTATGCCCAGTTCAAGCCGCATCCCAAACCATTTCGGGGGCTCTTGGCCAATACTTCCTTGTGGGATAAAAACCTAATGGAGCAGCATTTTTGAGTTCCATGAGATGTTGCAATCTTGTTTAGGCATGGTCTAAGTGACCACTTTTTCCATCCGCTCTTGAGGCACAATTTCATAAATTGGACCCCTTAATCCAAATGTTGCATTGCTTCTAACTAAGAAAAACCCTAGTTCTTGAAATCAATGAGTAAATCAACTTCTGAGGCATGGCACCTGGAAGTGATGGGTCCTCTAGCTGAAATCGTATGCTAGGAATCCATCACAATCAACGGTTCCTTAATCTGAGTCTCGGTTTTATTTTTATGCGTCATTGCAAGTCGCATCCCAAACCATTTCAGGGACTCTTGGCCAATACCTCCTTGAGGTATAAAAACTTGAACAATCCGCATTTTTGAGTTATGTGAGATGTTGCAAGATTGTTTAGGAATGGACTAGGTGACCAAATTATCCATCTTCTCTCAAGGAACAATTTCATAAATTAGACCCCTTAATCCAAATGTTGCATTGCTTCTTACTGGATGAAACCCTAGTTCTTGAAATCGATGAATAAAGCAACCTCTTAAGCATGGAACCTGAGAGTGAGGGGTTCTCTAGCTAAAATCCTATTCGAAGAATCCAACGGAGTCAACAGTTCCTCAATTCAAGTCTCGATTTTCATTTTATGCCCAATTGCAAGCCACATCCCAAACCATTTTGGGGACTCTTGGCCATTTTCTCCTTGGGGCATAAAAAACTAACGAAGCAGCATTTTTGAGTTCCATGAGATGTTGCAAATTTTTTAGGCATGGACTAGGTGACCATATTGTCCATCCTCTCTTAAGGCATGGTTTCATAAACTGGACCCCTTAATCAAAATGTTGCATTGCTTCTTAGTGGGTGAAACCCTAGTTCTTGAAATCGATGAATAAAGAAACCTCTGAGGCATGGAACCCGGGATTGAGGGGTGTTCTAGTAGAAATCGTATGCCATTAATCTAACGGAGTTGATTGTTCCTCAATCTGAGTCTTAGTTTTCATTTTATGTGCAGTTGCAAGCCGCATCTAAAACCATTTCAAGAACTCTTGACCAATTCCTCCTAGGGGCATAAAAACCTAACAGAGCGGTATTTTTTAGTTCTGTGAGATGATGCAAGCTTGTTTAGGCATAGAATAGGTGACCACATTTTCCACCCAATCCCAAGGCACAGTTTCATAAATTGGACCCCTTAATCGAAATGTTGCATTGCTTCTTACTGGGAAAAACCCTAGTTCTCGAAATCAATGAATACAACAACCTCTGAGGCATGGGACTCAGAAGTGAGGTGTGCTCAAGATGAAATCATATGCCAGGAATCCAACGAAGTCAAGAGTTCCTCAATTTGAGTCTCGATTTTCATTGTATGCCCAGTTGCAAGTCGCATCCCAAACTATTTCAAGGACTCTTAGCCAATTCCTCCTTGGGCCATAAAAACCTAACAAAGCAGTATTTTTGAGTTTTGTGAGATGTTGCAAGATTTTTTAGGCATGGACTAACTAACCACATTTTCCATCCACTCCTGAGGCACAGTTTCATAAATTGGACCCCTTAATCCAAATGTTGCATTGCTTCTAATAGAGCCAAACCCTAGTTCTCGAAATCGATGAATAAAGCAACTTTTGTGGCATGGGAGCCAAGATTGAGGGGTACTCTAGCTGAAATACTATGCTAGGAATCCAACAAAGTCGATGGTTCCTTAATATGAGTCTTGGTTTTCATTTTATTCCCAGTTCCAAGTCGCATCCCAAACCATTTTGAGGTCTCTTGGCTAATACCTCCTCAGGGCATAAAATCTAACAGAGCAACATTTTTGAGTTCCATGAGATGTTGCAAGCTCTTTTAGGCATGGACTAGGTGAGAACTTTTTCCATCCGCTCCCAAGGCACAGTTTCATAAATTGGACCTATTATAGCACAAGTTGTAGGTTGGGGAAAGCCCGACCCAACCACAAAAGAAAGTGCTACAACTTGGGAATCCTACACCCAATGTCACCTCGATGTAGGTCCCACACTTCAAGGGTGACTAGGTCACTCTAGTGAGGCGATCTCGATGACCCTAGGGGGAATGAGACAGGGATGGATAGATATGGAAGTGGATCCCCCTATAGGTCAAATATAATTGGAGTGAGATGTGGAAAGAGATTCCTTATAAGTTAAGTGATTGTTTCCTCAAAGGTATAGTACTTCTTTGGATGATTGTACCTGCTAGAGACACAAGAAAATCCAACTTGCAATGATATATGATAGTATGGATCAAAAATTTAAGCTTGGTGTACCTAATTTGCAGCAGCAGATAATAGTTTATATCAGCAAATAAATCATTCCAAATCATCATGTAAAACATAAGATCAATCATCAATATTATCAATGAATATGGCAATCAATTATGAATGAAAAATGGTACTTTGAGGTTGAATAAAGAAAGTTGTTACAACATGTGTTTTATGCAGAAAATTGTAGCCTTATGGCTGTATAATTCAATGCCATGCAGCAACAAAATCAGCCACAGAAAAGTGCCAACAATTACTCCAAAAGATACGCCCTAGTTAGTAGAGTTAGTGAGCAAAATTTAAGAGCTAGTCTAGGGTTAGTTTAGGAGTTAAGAGAGAGTTAGTAGCTAGGGTTATGCAGCCTTAATGGTTGTAGGTTAAATTTTGTAACACCAATCAAAGAAGTGGGAGAGAGAGGACACCCTATTAGGGGAAGAGTCCTCTAAATCTGGCAAACCAACTCCAAGCAAGACATCTTTCAAAAGAAAAGAATTCACATGTCCCAAGGCAAAGATTGTATATCTCCAATGCAAAAAATAGATGACTAGTGCCTTTAATATTGAGTTAATGGAGTCAAATAAATGAACTGTAGATGTTACTTCTTTTGGGGTGCAAATCCTCTTACTTCCCAAGGCAAGTATCACTAGTTAGGGTTTGAGAATGAGGGGTGCAAATCCTCTTACTTCCTCAAACAAGCCCTTGCAACATCAAGGAAATTTAAGCAATAAATGATGGAGACTAGAGTGAGGATGTAAATACTCTTACTTCCCAATTAGCTCCTAGCACAACAATCCTTGGCTTGAAAAAATGATAGCATAAGATTAGAACACCATACCAAAATCAAGAAAGATGCTAAGATCATCCACCATAAAAGATAGAAAGCATTCATCCCAGGATAGCACCTCACTCCTCCATCAACCATTCACAAGAGATGTCTATAAACAAGTGCACAAGAGACAAATATGCCAAGTGTAAATTTCAGATCAAGTCCTCTCACAAGAGGGAGATTTATGTCCAAATGATCTTATGATCTCTTATTTATACAAAATGTCACCAAGGTGACTTGTCCATATATTAAGGGGTAAACCACAAGACTAGGGGTCAACAACCCTAATATTTCCTCCTTTAGCAAAGTAACATTAAACAATTCATTTAAAATTTATCTTTTGCACAAATAAAACCCTAATTTTTCATGGATGTCACCCCTTTAAAAGACGTTTTTCCACTTGGGACAAGTCGTTGGTGTTGGAGAAGCTATGGTAGGCCTCCAAAGTCCACATGTCAAGAATCTGTGCAATATCCTCATGGCCAAGTCTTCATTGCTTCATGTGATACCATATTTCTATGTGCTTCAACTTGTCATGGAACACAGGGTTCTATGTCATCTTTATGCATCTCTTGTTATCACATAGAATCATAGTTGCTTCCATCTCCAGATCAAATATGCATGTCAACAACTTCCGTAGCCATATGGCTTCACAACTAGCGAAACCTGCAACAATTTATTTCACTTTTGTTGTGGTGAGAACAATACTAGATTGCTTCCTACTCTTCCATGAAGTCATGGCAGACCCTGGACTGAAACAACATCCTGAAGTGCTCTTTCTATCATAAGCACTTCCATCCCAATCTGAATCGGTATAACCAATCAGTCTGAAGTCTTGACCTCCATTGTAGCAAAGACCAAAGTCCAACGTACATTTAAGGTATCTAATCACATGTTTTGCAGCAACAAGGTGAACAGGTCTGGGATCTACAAGATACTGACTCAATGTGTTCACAACAAAACATATATCTGGTCTGGTATTCGTCAGATACATCAACGATCCAATGATCTGTTTATACAGCGTAGCATCAACCAATTCTAATGAAGTATCAACCAGGAGCTTCAACTTTGTTTCCATGGGTGTATTCATGGATTTACACTCCAACATATCAAACCTCTTCAATATTTCAACTTCATACTTCCCTTGGTTAAGGAATATCTTCTTTGGGCTCTGCCAAACCTCAAGACCTAAGAAATAATGCATTAGGCCTAGGTCTTTCATCTCAAATTCTCAACGAGCTTCTTCTTACAATCAGGGATGAGATTTTCTTTTCCAGATAAGAATAAGTCATCCACATACAACAACAATATAAGTAGCTCATCATTCATAACCTTGAAGTAAAGGTTAGAGACAGCTTTACTCTTGGTAAATCCCAAGCTCATCGGGAAATTGTCAATTCTTCCATACCAAGCTCTAGGATCTTGCTTCAATCTGTACAAAGCCTTCTTCAACCTGCAGACATGTGTCTTTATGTATTCAACTTCAAACCCTTGGGGTTGTTCTATATACACTTCTTCTTCAATGGCACCATTCAAAAAGGTTGTTTTCACATCCATCTAGTGTAACTTCCACTTCATCTTAGTAGCAAGGGCTATGATGGTTCTGATAGAAGTGTATCTGGCTACAGGAGAAAACGTCTCTTCATAATCAATGCCTTCCTTTTGAGAAAATCCACGAGCTACGAACCTTGCTTTATATTTCTCAATACTTCCATCAGCAACATGTTTTATCTTGTATAGCCATTTGGAATATACCACATCTTTGCTCTTCAGTCTGGGAATTGTTTCCCATACATCATTCTTTATAATGGATTGGTATTCTTCTGTCATGGCATCTGCCCATTCTTTCTTATGAATGGATTCTTCAAAGCAAGTAGGATCCTTCTCTATGAGATCACACATCAAAACTATATAACTAGAGAATGGCTTAGGTTTCTTGACTTTTATCATGGTTCCTTCTGGGGCACCATACTGCTCTCTATCTTGAATTAGTTCTCTCGCTAAAGCTAGCTTTATCTTGTGAGAGATCTTAATTTGGGGAGGTTCTTGAGATTATATCATGTCATGATCTTCTTGAATCTCATCATCAGAGGAAACTCTGAATTCCCTCACTGGTTCTGCAACTTTGCGAGTTACAGGCTCTTCTTCATATACTTCTTCAAGATGGCATCTCTTTGATTTATTGAGTGTTTCATCTTCATAAAAGGTTACATATCTACTGATCTCAATATGATGGTAACCTGGTATGTAAATTTTGAAGGCCTTAGAGACCTCGCAGTATCCAACAAATATCCCCTTCTGTCCTAAAGGGTCCAGCTTGGTTCTCTTCTCTTTCAATATGTGTACAAACATTGGAATGCCAAATATTTTGAGATGGATTACTTATGGCTTATTTCCGGAGAACATTTCTTCGGGGGGTTTTAACCTAGGTGCACTATGGGATAATTTGTTTTGTAGATACATTGTTGTTCTTGTTGCTTCTTCCCACAATTGCATTAGAAGATCTTGATCATGGATAGTTCTCTTCACTGCATCCATTATAGTTCTATTCTTTCTTTCTGCTACACCATTTTTTTTAGGATTGTAGGGAGTGGTGAGCTCCCTCTTAACCCCGACATCTCTCCAAAATCTTACAAACTCTTTTGAGGTGTATTCTCCTCCATTATATGACCTAAGAATCTTGATTTTTATTTATGAGAGATTCTCTATTGAGGCTTTGAATTCCTTGAATTTTCCAAACACTTTATCTTTTGATTTCAAGAATTCAACCCAAGTCTTGCGAGAATAGTCATTAATAAACGATACATAGTATACATACCCACTAAGAGAGGTGGATGGAATTGGGCCGCATACATCAGAGTGGATGAGCTCCAAGACTCCTTTTGCTTTATTGTCGCTCTTCGGGAAAGGATTCTTGATGTTCTTTCCTTGTGCACATCCCTTGCACACTCATTCATGGTCAACCTTGAAATATGGTAGACATGTAATTGCCTTGCTCACATATGGTAAGGCCTTGTAGTTTATGTGAGCTAGTATTATATGCCAAAGTGCACACAGACTCTGAGTGGAGTGAATTAAGGTTGCATCTGAGTGACCTTTTAATTTATACAGGCCACCTTCTTATGTTCCAATAACAATTGCATCTTCTATGGTTTTTCCTTTAGGCCACTTGAGGACTTCACCATCTATGAATGAAACCCTAAAGCCTTTCTTATCTAAAGCTGAGATAGAAATCAAATTCTTCGTCAAAACTGGTACATATAGTACATCCTTCATCTTCATTGGGGTCCCTGAATCAAGTTTGTAATTGGACTCTGCCACTCCTTTGATAGGGTACTGGTAATCATATCCAAGTGTAAATTGTTAGCACTCGGTAAATTTCCTAGAGGTTGAAACAGAAGAAATCTACAAAGGTAACTTTATCCAACCACTTTTAAAGMTRGGATCTAGCCCTTCCAACTTCAGAGAGGGATCTCTCTATATGATTTARCTATGTTYYCAATTYTAGATATTAGGCTAGGTAAAGAAATMKRTAGGTTTTGTTGTCAAAGTGTTTTTTGAATTGGTTGARACAGTCTACACMTCCAWTGGGMTATGGGRTCTGTGTTWWAATAAAYATGARATACAAACCAKAAAMGTRAAGGAAKAYTTCCACAGGGYRAGATAATATACTCAYTGGATCTTTWAGTAGCTTAAAKGATGGRCAGAAGAAAAGATGAGAAAGATAAATTYAACTAAGAAKYAGTTAAGAATTTCTTAATTGAAAACATCAGAAGATAAACATTAAAATCTTTAAAGTCRGAAACAGGGTATCCAAGATAAATCCTSCAACATACGTTACTCTTAAAGATCAGTTTCAGAAAACAATATGATCACAAAGCAAGAATAACATTCAACTTAGAGAATAAACGTCACCAGTGAATACACGCAAGAATCCTGTAAAAGTGCCTCCTTTTTATTAATGGCAGATCTCTTCAAAAAATGTTACAGTCTGATAGCATCCGGGTGTAAAGATCAACAACCACTATACTTAGAAAAGTGAAGTATTTATAATTCAAATTACAAACGTTCCTGTCATAACTGATCAGGACGTGCTCATTCTATTTTAAGCCTAACTAATTTAACTAATCAAACTAATTGATGACTTGGTACAACTGCATGCGGAATTTCTAAGGTAGGTCATTGGCGAGGTTCTTTCACAACCTCTTCTGACTAGACAGGTGACTGGACTTGGACAGCTCATTTGCTAATCGAGCAAATCACAGAGTTCCTCCCATCTGAGATGACTAGGCATAGTGATTTTGAGCAGTCTCTGATACACTTCATCCATTTCCGTATATTTGGCGAAAGTGGGCTTAGTGAGGAATATGTATCGAATCTCATGTTGGATACTGATGTCCAACTGAATAGCGTCTAGGAATGCTTTGTCGATGATGCTCCCTTGTATGCCAGCAAATTTTGAACTATCTTTAGACACTTCAAACAGTCTCTTTTTGTAATCTGGGAGTGTCATCAGTTTATCATTAATAACCTTCAGACCTGGGAGACCTTTCTTCTGGAGAGTCTCGATCTTGTTGAAGAATTTATGTACCCCCTGGTCCATGATCTGAACCTTTTCTTCTAATTGAAGCAATAATACCCTCTTGGTCAAAACTCTTTTGACCTCAAGGATGGTTTCTATTATGTCCTCGATCTTCAACTCTTCTAGCTCTTCTCGGGTCTTAGAATTTAAGAATTTGATGATCTCATTTGCCTGAGTTGGTCTATCTCCTAATTCTACTCTTATCTTTTCAATGGCTTGTTTGCTCCTCTGGACCAACTCGTTCTGCTCAAACATGATTTGGATCATGGGCCAGATTTCATTTATGGACTTTGTGATGTCTGTCCATACATTTTCTTTGACTTCAACCAAAGTTTTCCCTGCCACTGTTTGCTTTTGGAGCTGCTGTAGTTCCCTCCTGAGATGCTCTGTTACCTGCTTTTCTTTGGATAGGCTGGTTTGGAAAAAAGTTTTGAGTTCCTAGAGGTTCTCAACTTACTTCTTCAGCCTGCTGATTTCTGTCTCTTGCAGGTTCATTTTCTCCATGGATTTGGCGAGATCAGCTATCCCTTCTGGTGGTGTCACTGGTGTTGCGGATGGAATTGTTGTTATTGTTGTTGTGCTTGCTCCTAAAATCAGAATGGCACTCAATGGAATGGCTTCCATAGACTTCAGCTACTCTTTCTCCTTTATCATTTTCTCCATCTCTGCTTCCATTTCTTTGAGCTGGGTGTTCTGCTCCATGAGCAGCTTAAGCATTTCGTCCTTCTCGCCTTCTTTCTCTGCTATCTCCTTTTCCTGTGAGTCTTCTGTAGGTGGGATTTTTAACTGTTTCCTCAAGGAGGCGATGTCTACATTTTTCTTCTTTATCGTCTCTTCTGCAACTTTGACGTTCACAGGATCATAACCGATCTTGAGGACCAACTCCTCCAAAGTCTTAATTTTGTTGTCCTTTGCAAAGGACAATATTGTTTCCATCTTGAGCTACGTTTGAGCATTATTGAGCGACACTTGAAATTTGGCTGCTGAAGCAGAAGCATGCGCCAATGTATGGAATACCATCTCACCTGTCTGTTTGTGCAGATCCATCTGATCTGTTGGGTGCACATCCTTTGCCTGGAATTCGAAGGTGGCCCTCTTATAGTCTGAGATCACCTTGGGATCTGCAACCTGCGCTTGGAGAAAGGCCATGTGCATCCTGCCCTTTTCTGTGTCGAATGGAGACAACAGTCTATGTTGCGCAGTTGACGTTTGTTTCCGAAACTGAGCATAAGTACTGCTGGTAAGGGTTTGATTCTTCTTCTTGATCAGCTTGTACTTCTCGAAGATGCTCAATTTGGGCCCAGTCTTGCCTGGCTGAGTGTCCAGGGGAGAGTCTGTGGATTTATTCGGTATTGCTGGGGTGATGCCCTGATAAAGCCTCGAACCAAAGGGTGGAATGACCGGCTTGATTACTGTGGTAGGCGGGGCTTCTTGCTCTATAATCGGACCAGGCGCTGAAACTGTCTTGGGCCTCTTAGTGTGTAACTGGAACTATTCTGATGATACCTCTGTTACAGGCGAAGATGACTCTTGTCGAGGCCTTTTTTCCTTAGGGACCTATGGCATGGTAGTTGGTGGCACAGTCGTCGGGGGAACCTATTGTTCCACTTCAACCTGTTGTTCCACTTCGATCAAGGTGTCAGGCATCCACATAATCTGGTTGGCGAATTTTTCAATCTCAGGCTTGGACTCATGAACGTACGGGATATTTTTGTTTTTCACTCGCATTTCTGAAATGATCCTGCATGGATCATAGTGCTATGGGAAACTCATAAATAATTTCATTTCTTTCAACATTTTGTCAGCTTCTTCCCTGGCACCTCGACTGTTGCAGATGAAAGAGCCAATCTGCCCCTTGATTCTCAGTTGCTGCTTTTTCTTCAAGGAAACAAAATGAAAGTCATTTGAATTCATGATCTGCCTTATATACTCTAACGCAAAGATTCTTACCGGCACATAATTTGGCAGCTTATAGGGTGCCAATTCGCACCCGAAAACTCTGATCTCGGTGTGGTTTTGATATAGGTACCAGTCCCTTGTCTTTGCGTTGTCCGATAGATGTAGAATTCTCTAGACCTCATCGTTTATTCGTGGCTCGGGCCTGCCACTCAACATGCTCACCACAGGGTGGTAGAAAAAATCAATGAATGCCTTGAAGCTATACTCTGTGGAGTTATGCTTCAACAAAGATGTCCACGCTGTGACTGGATGAGGCCTTCCATCTGCGTCCATTTTCTGCATAGAAAAACTGAATTTATCTACTTTATATAAAACAAACATGTAGGCCAATATGGACGAATATCTAAACATGCCTTCCGTGCCAAAGTTCATGAACTGTTCATGAATATTGTCGGCCAAGAAGGTACTGAAATCAAACTGTGTGGTGGGTTTTTCATCTGTGGAGAAAATGGATAGAAAACCCAGAATGGGCTCATCTACCCACTGGTCGGAATAGTAACCTAATAGGGCACAAAGAGAGGAAATGACTTGGTTTCCCTTGGTGGAGAACATGGATGACGGGTAAGGTGGATTGGTGGAAGGGAATTGAGCGGAGGTGGGAAGGAACAGCTCAAATATTTGAGCTCTCTAGGGAAAGGTCATCTTTTGATACAACTCTGTAAGGATCTCTAGGTTGAAAGGAGAAGCGGAATCGACACAGGGAATTTGCATCATTTGGTCAATGTCTTCGGGAGTGATGAAGAATAGGACGTCTCCGAATGAGGAGACGACGGCCCTCTGATTGGGAATATAATGTGCTTGGCATTTGAGGGTGAATTCGGGGAAGTGGTGGATCTGGGGAAACAGGTACAGGGGAAAATTGGACTCCCAGAGTCCAATTTCATCGCTCTGGTCCAGGAACACCTCCCGTAACCATGATTGGAGGTCCGAAAAATTGAATTCACACTTGGTATCAGCGATCAACCTGTCTTTTTCAACCAATGGGATTTTTCCCAGGTCGACAGGAGGAGGAAGAAAAGGATTCTCTTCTCCTTCCGTTGGTCTTGGCTTTGGCGCCATCTCTGCGATAGTACCTGCAATAAACACGATGTTAGTGGGGTCGACTGACTGAGGATGAAGGTGACGGAGAAGCAATGGAGGCGTAAGAGGTAAATTTTTCTAGCACGATGGACGAATAGTGAATGAAAGGGGAATAACAGTAGTTTTATTCAAAACTGGGGTCAGTTGGATGCGGGAGACAGATTAGCAGGATAACGGGTATGTTATCCTGTAATAAAAGGCCAACGGACCACTTGGGGGTGAGGTGGCAGGTGATGGTGGCCAAAACATACGGATGGGTGACGTGGAGGTTGGTGATTGGAGGTAAAAGTCGCAATAAGGGGTTGTTCATGAGTGAAAAGGGTAAGGTACTGATAGCAGTTATGGGATGGGACACACTCGGGAGCAAGTGGAACAAGTGGGAGATGA
>ML794825.1:222188-266788 GCA_009831015.1 Picea engelmannii | reverse complement strand
AATTCTTTTATGCCCTCTTTTTCTTTCTTTTTCTTTTTCTTTCTTTTTCTTTTTATTTTTTCTTTTTTCTTTTCTTTTTCTTTTTTCTTTTTTCTTTTCTTTTTCTTTTCAAATTATTTGCAGAATGAAAAATCATTTGTCAATAAAAACACTGGATACAGATAATATCCCAGTCACCAGTTGATTCCCATAATTTATGGGGTGATAACATAAATTTCTAGGGAAAGTTATTTTATGTAAGGCTAGAGAGAATGTCTCTCTGATTTGTCATGTGCTTGGAAGCACTATTGTCTATGAGCCAAGTATCCTCACCAGGTGACATTGATCATGAGAGGGTAGAGATTAACACATAGTCTTCAATCTTTTCTTTAATCATCTTTGTGGGTGGATCTTCATATTCAATTGTATGGGCATGGTGCCTTTTGTTTCTCTTCTTGTGTTATTCTCTTCTAGCTGGAAAATTATTAGCAATATGTCCCATCTTGTCACAATGGTAACATTGGTAGGATGAGAAATCCTTTTCTCTTCTTTGACCTTTCTGAAACTTCTGGAATCTCCTTGGAGGGTGATATTCTTTATGGATGAATCTATTTGGGGAGTGAGACTCCTTATTTATATGGGTCTCCTTCTTGAAGTGAGATCTTCTCTTTCCTCATTTAGCATGATCATCTAGGTATTTATCTTCATCCCTTAATAGTACTGCTTCTCAGTTATCTACGCTTGCTTCTTCTTGGACACATTCTTCCCAAAGACTGTCAAATTGTAGTTTCTCCTTTCTGGCACAAATGGTTTAGATGAATGCATCCCAAGGTCTTCTAATAGAATTAAGAGTTGTCATTACGCATTCATATTTATCTAGGGTATCTCCAATTTCTTCTAGTTGTTACTTGAATTGAAAGATTCTAGAGAAATATTCACGAATTGTTTCTCCTTTATGCATCCTTGTATTCTTGAGTTGAATTCTCAAGTTCATCTTCCAGTTAATGTTTCTTCCTTCATACAATCCGGTTAGGTCATCAAACACTTATTTTGGGGTATTCTTAGATGCCACTTGAGGTATCAAGTGATCTCTGATAGAGTCTGCAATGATTCTTTTGGCCCTAAGCATGTCCTTTTGGTACTTTGCTTTAGCTCTAGCATCTGTGGGTTCTAGTACATTTTCTTTGATGAATCTAGCTAGGTCATTCTCTTGAAGAATGAGTGAAATACTATACTTCCAGGCACATAAGTTATCCACACCTTCTAACTTGTCAACAAGTATGGTTCTTGCATACATCTTGACCTGGAGTTGGGAAAATTACCAAAAAATGAAAGTGCTCAGAATTTAGATCTGAACTTACTAGGAGGTGTGCTTTTCTGAGGCAAGTAGCCTAGTGTAGTCAGGTTTCTGAAAATACAACTTTTACCCCTTGAAACTGAGCTTGCGCAAATCTAGACTAGTACTTCTGGTATTGGTTTTGGTTCCCTAGTTTTTTGGTTTTCTGGTACCAGTGAAAGCTAGGGTTTCACTTTCTGGGAGTTCTTTCCACTGAAAAAGTGCGCTCAATATGCCAATGAGTTCATTGGGCTAGGGTGCACTTCCCTAGAAGTTTTTAGGCTGAAATTCCTCTTCAACAAAAACCCCTAATTTTCTTGTACAACAACTATGACATTTTTTATTATCATGTGAAAGGTGCTCTCTTCATCTCAGCTCTAATACCATGTTAATTTTAGAGAAGCTACTAAGTTTCTTTTCAATTTACTAGATAACAATAGCATAGGTAGGATCACTGAGAGACACACAATCACAAGATACACAACATTTATCATGGGAAACCCTCATGGGGGAGAAAACCCAACAAAAACTTCCTTAATATAGATAGCCAATACAATGCCAAGACAATAAACCAAAACACTAGATAATATACAACACTGAGAAATGTGCCTCTCCCTTCCTTCTTCTGGCAAGTGGCAACTGCATCTTCTGTCAAACTTGTGCACTATATGAGTGAGCTAATGAGGCGCTAGCCTCTCTTATTTATATTGGTTGGCAGGTGCTAGGGAGGTGTCTCTTCACTGGGCAAGGCCGACCTCTTCACTTAGTGGCTACAACCACTTTAATTAAGCATGGGGGCAGACTTATTAATTTGCATCATATAATTAGGGTTTGACCAATCCACAAAAGGGGATTTGTCCATTTACAAAGCCCGACGTGATCAATCCACAAAAGGGGATTGATCTAATTAATAATAACTCAATAATAAATAGAATACTCTTTGTAGTTACAATATTTCAACATAAATCAACCTTTGAGGCATGGGATCGGGGAGTGAGGGGTTCTCTAGATAAAATCGTGTGCCAGAAATCCAATGAAGTCAATGGTTCCTCAATATGAATCTCAGTTTTCATTTTATGCCTAGTTTCAAGTTTCATCCCAAATAATTTCACGAACTCTTGGCCAATTCCTCCTTGAGGCATAAAAACCTAACAGAGCAGCATTTTTGAGTTCTGTGAGATGTTACAAGCTTTTTTAGGAATGGACTAGGTGACCAAATTGTCCATTTTCTCATGAATAACGCTTTCATAAATTGGACTCCTTAATCCAAATGTTTCATTGCTTCTTACTGAGCAAAACACTAGTTCTCGAAATCGATGAATAAAGCAACTTCTGAGGCATGGGACCCAAGAGTGAGGGGTGCTCTAGCTGAAATCCTATGCTAGAAATTCAATGGAGTCAATAGTTATTCAATATGAGTCTCGGTTTTCATTTTATGCCTATTTGCAAGTCGCATCCCAAACCATTTCGAAGACTCTTGGCCAATACCTCCTTGGGGGATAAAAACCTAACGGAGCATCATTTTTTAATTATGTAAGATGTTGCAATATTATTTAGGCATGGTCTAACATACCACTTTGTCCATCCTCTCTCGAGGCACAGTTTCATAAATTGGACCCCTCAATCCAAATGTTGCATTTCTTCTAACTAAGCAAAACCCTAGTTCTCAAAATCAATGAGTAAAGCAACTTTTGAGGCATGGAATCGGGGAGTGAGGGGTGCTCTAGCTGAAATCCTATGCCAGGAATCCATCGGAGTCAACAGTTCCTCAATCTGAATCTCGGTTTTATTTTTATGCACAGTTGTAAGTCTCATCCCAAACCATTTCGGGGACTCTTGGTCAATACCTCCTTGGGGCATAAAAACCTAACAGATCAACATTTTTGAGTTTCGTGAGATGCTGCAAGCTTGTTTAGGCATGGACTAGGTGACCACATTCTACATCTGCTCTCAAGCCACAATTTCATAAATTGGACCCCTTAATCCAAATGTTGCATTGCTTCTAATTGAGCAAAACCCCAGCTCTTGAAATCAATGAATAAAGTAATTTTCGAGGCATGGCACTTGGGAGTGAGGGGTGCTCTAGCTGAAATCCTTTGCCAGTAATCCATCAGAGTCGATGGTTCCTCTATCTGAGTCTCAGTTTTCATTTTATGCACAGTTGCAATTCGCTTCCCAAACCATTTCAGGGACTCTTAGCCAATACCTCCTTGGGGCATAAAAACCTAACATATCAACATTTTTTAGTTCTATGAGATGATACAAGTTTGTTTGGGCATGGACTAGGTGACCACATTATCCATCCGCTCCTAAGGCACAATTTCATATATTGAATCCCTTAATCTAAATGTTGCATTTCTTTAATGTATTCAAGGTTGGGCATTCCATATGCACAAGAGAATATCTGGAAGGGAATATTGTTTGACATAAACATGCAAATACTTTCTTTGGAAGGATTGATTGTTGATTTTTCCAACAATTAAAGTATTGTATTCTTTTATTATTATTTAATATGCAAAGGGTCACAACTAAAAGATAGATATCCACATAACAATAAGATATATCCTTAGGAAAACCCTCAAGGATGTCTAAAACCCTACAAACTTTCCTCAGTATAGATTCCTTCAAGATGTGCAATGTCATACAATGCTCTTTCATGAAATAAATACCAAAGAGACCATGACCCAAACCAAGAATAGCCTCCTAGATAGGTGCGTACTACTCTCTTGTACTTATATTCAATGAATGATCAAAATGACTCGATATAAATTCTATTTATACTCTAGAATACCTAAAATACATGACTTATAAATAAACCCTTTCACAATTACACTTAGGAATAACCAATACAATTACACTTAGGAATAAATTCTGAAATTACATAAAATATCAACACTCCCTCTTAATGAGGAAGGTATTCTATCGAGCACAAACTCTAACATTGTCACCATCCACACAAGATCATGACCATTGACTTTCAGACACATGAATCTATGCATCACAGGAAATCCATAGTGACTTCACAACATGCATCTAGGGCTGGTGGGTAGCTCTCCAATAACTACAACATGTCATCATGAGACTATCCAGTTTCCAGCAGAAAACTTGGATATCTTATGCATGACATCCAATACCCTACAATAACATTTGTACCTCGTCTCTTCAACTTGCTTCTAGGGCTGGTGGGTAGCTCTCCAATAGCTACAACATGTCATCATGACATCCACTACCCTGTGATAACATCTAAAGCCATCAATCCCTCTGAAAAGGGACTACGCTGAACTTGTCTCTGAAGTACTCGAACTTCATCCTTAACAATGGCTTTGTCAGCACATCTGCAACCGACTCATCAGTAGCCACATATTGGAGCCTCACTGCTCCCTTCTGCACCATATCCCTAATATAGTGATACCTGATTTCAATATTCTTCGACCTATCATGAAACATCGGGTTCTCTGACAACTTTATACAACTCTAGTTGTCACACAAGATACAAATTGCCTCAACCACAATATTGAATAATCCAGTCAACAATTTTTGAAGCCACACTACTTTAAGACTTGTTTCCACATACTCTGCCTCAGTCGTATTGAGTGCTACACATGACTACCTCTTACTAATCCATGAAATCATATCGGATCCCAAAGTGAAGCAACATCCTAATGTACTTTCTTGGTTTGCAACACTACCAGCCCAATCTGAATCCGAATATCCAAGTAGATTGATCTCATTGTATGCAACATACTTGAGCCCATAATCCACTATACCTTTAAGGTACCTCATCAAATGTTTTATTGCAATCAAGTGAACACATTTGGGGTCAACCATGTACTGACTCAAAGTGTTAACAACAAAACATATATCTGGTCATGTATTTTTCAAATACACTAATGATCCAATCATCTTCCTGTATAATGTAGCATCCAAAACCTATGAAGTCGTATCATCCAACAACTTCATATTTGATGCCATTGGTCTGGCCATTGGTTTACAGTCCAACATTTTGAACCTCTTCAGGATCTCTACACCATATTTTCCCTGATTTAGGAAGATCTCATTCTTCCTCTGCCATACTTCTAGACCAAAAAAGTAGTGCATCAAACCTAGGTCTTTCATTTCAAACTCTGCAACGAGTTTTCTCTTACACTCAATAATGAGATTCTCCACTTCTATCGAGAACAGGTCATCCACATATAGTAGTAATATCACTGGTCCATCATCCTCAACCTTGAAGTAAAGGTTAGGATCTATGATGCTCTTAGTAAATCCCAAGCTCATCATGAAACCATCTATCTGACCATACCATGCTCTTGGTTCCTACTTCAATCCATATAAAGCATAATTTAAACTGCACACATGTGTCTCCCTATCATGTGTCTCGAATCCTTGTGGTTGTTCCACGTAAACCTCTTCCTCTATTACCCCATTCAAAAATGTTGTCTTCACGTCCATCTGATGAACCTTCCATTTGATCACAGTAGCTATTGAAAGAACAACCCTTATTGAATTATATCTTTCCATAGGAGAAAAGTCTCTGTGTAGTCAATTCATTCCTTCTGAGAAAATCCTCATGCTACAAATCTAGCCTTGTATTTCTCAATGCTTCCATCTGCAGCATGCTTCATCTTGAATATCCACTTGGAGCTCACAACTAATTTTTCCTTGATTTTGGGAACCACATCCCAAACGTATTTCTTCACTATTGACTAGTATTCCTCGACCATGGAATCCTTCCATTCTTTCTTTCCTGCAGCTTCTTCATAGATGGTAGTCTCTACATCAATGATATCACACAGTAATGCCACATAGCCAGGATACGGTTTTGGTTTCTCTAATTTCATAAATGATCCATCTTGGACAACATATCGCTCTGCATCTTTTATGGCCTCTTATGCCCAAACTGGTCTTCTCTTTTGTGTAGGATTCTCCACAAGCCTCTATGGTTTGGTCATATCCCGATACTCAGAAATGGATTCATTTCAAACTCTGCAGCGAATTTTCTCTTACACTCAATGGTGAGCTTCTCCACTTCTGTCAAGAACAGGTCATCCACATATAGTAGTAATATCACTGGTCCATCATCCTCAACCTTGAAGCAAAGGTTAGGATCTGTGATGCTCTAAGTAAATCCCAAGCTCATCATAAAACCATCAATCCAACCATACCCTGCTCTCGGTGCCTCCTTCGATGCATATAAAGCCTTCTTTAAACTGCACACATGTGTCTCCCTGTCATGTGTCTTGAATCCTTATGGTTGTTCCACATAAACCTCTTCCTCTATTACCCCATTCAAAAATGTGGTCTTCACGTCCATCTGAGGAACCTTCCATTTCATCACAGTAGCTATTGAAAGAACAACCCTTATTGAATTATATCTTTCCATAGGAGAAAAATTCTCCTTATAGTCAATTCCTTCCTTGTGAGAAAATCCTCGTGCTACAAATCTAGCCTTGTATTTCTCAATGCTTCCATCTGCAACATGCTTCATCTTGAATATCCACTTGGAGTTCACAACTAATTTTTCCTTGGATCCAGGAACCACATCCCAAATGTCATTCTTCACTATTGATTGGTATTCCTCGACCATGGCATCCTTCCATTCATTCTTTCCTGCAACTTCTTCATAGATGGTAGGCTCTACATCAATGATATCACACAATAATGCCACATAGCCAGTATACGGTTTTGGTTTCTCTAATTTCATAAATGATCCATCCTAGAAAACATATATCTCTGCATCTTTGATGGCCTCTTGTGCCCAAGTTGGTCTTCTCTTTTGTGTAGGATTCTCCACAGGCCTCTGTGATTTGGCCATATCTTGATCCTCAGGAATGGATTCTCCACTCCTCTTGTTCCGTAGCTCTAGGAAATCCAATATCTTCGTCATGAGATTCCTCTGGATGACCCTACTTTGACTTGTGAAAATATACATCCTCATCGAAGGTGACATCCCTGCTAATCTCAATCTTCCGGTGATCAGGAATGTATATTGTGTAGGCCTTCGATGTGTGGTTGTACCCAACAAATGTACCTTTCTTTCTAGATGGTTGCAACTTTGTTCTCTTTTCCTTGGGGATATGCACATATACAGGACAACCAAATATCCTCAGGTGGCTGACCTCTGGCTTATGTTCTGAAAACATTTCCTCCGGTGTCTTGTTTTCAAGAAATCGATGGGGACTTATGTTTTGTACGTACACAGTTTTCATCGTAACTTCTTCCCATAGATACATAGGTAAATATTGATCATGGATCATGGAATTCAATTGATCCATATGGATTTCGGTGGTCTCCCACCTCTTCCAACTGGCTCATTTTGGCAGTTTTCCAGTTTGGTATTTTTTTCCTAGTTTTCGGGTCCTTGACTTCTGGGGACATTTTGGGGCCCTAAAAAACGTTTTTAGGGATCACCATAGCTGGAATTTGCATGGATTTAGATTCTAGCAACAACATGTGTAGTCCTCGGATAGGCATTTCCAACGGGCTATCGTGCGCCTAAAACAAAGATCATATGAAAAATTTACGACCCCGGGAAGTTGATGTACTAGCTTACCCAAATGGGGCCCACGTGACTTTTGGCGCTTCATCTCCTAGGGTTAGGTTTTTGGATGTCTAGGGTTTTTGACATTCCTATTTATTGTAAAAAGGCCTTCAGAGCCTCATTGTAATCGAATTCTTGCGAATGAGCGCAGTCATCACATCTCTTCTCAGAGATAAGCCGCCACCATTCTAGCAAGCTTGTTTTCCGCTGCATTTTACACTTTCAGCTTATTTCCTTATTGAATAGAAAATAGTTTTACTATATATCTGTTATTCTGTGTGAAGCATATTTTGATAATAGTTTGTATTCATTTCGCTCTTCTCATAAAATCTAGATCAGTGGTATCAGAGCGGTCTGCTCCTTGGCGTTCTTAATGCATGTCCCCAACGAGGTCAAGGTACAAAGAATTGGGTCTCGAGCTTGTTTCTCTTGAGGAAAAAATCTCTCGCACGCCCAAGTGATCTCTCATGGCCGGAGAAAATAAATATGATTGGACATGATATCCCTTCAAAAAATTTCTCGAGGAATCCCTCACACAAAAGAGGAACGAGATGACGGATAGTTTTGTGCAAATCCTTCGGCATCTACCAACAGGCGACGCATCTTCCTTAAATGGAGGAGCCGCGCCCTTCAAGGTACAAATCAACTTCGATATTCCTATATTTGAAGGTCAGATAGATGTCGATGTTGTAGAAAAATGGTTGAATCTACTAGAAGGGTATTTCTCTGTCCATAAATTCTTGATTAGAGAAAAGATTAATTTTGTTCTCCTCAAAGTCGTTCCCCATGTCAAAGATTGGTGGGAAACTTTCTACAAGCAGAAGGAAATAGAGGAACCCTCATTATTTACAGTCATGGACACCTGGGAATCCTTCAGGGATGCTATTAAGGAACAATACTACCATGTTGAAATCTATGATGACCTGTACACAAAATGGACCGCAATGCGATAGGAAAGAGACCAAGCAGTGCCCGAGTTCACAAATATCTTCCATACCTTGCGCACCAATATGGGTATCAAATATTATGAGTGCCATATGGTGCTCAAGTATCGTGACAGTGTGCATAGATACATCCAGGCTGAAATGGAGTTTCTAGACTTCTCGTCCTTGGGTCTGGCCTACAGATATGTCGTCAAAATTGAGCAGAAGATAAAAAAAAAGACGTGACAATTTGGGCTTGGGAACCCCGCAAAAAAAAAAATCCAGGGAACGGCGACCCCAACCCGCAAAAAAAGGACAAAGCAAAGACGGCCCGCCTGAGGACAACCAATCCAGACCGCAAGCAAATAAGGACATCAGAAATACAAAGAAAGATATCGGGAAGTGGTGCGACTTCGATAATATCCCCTGGCATAACACTGATGATTGTCGCTCAAAGAAGTCATTGGTGGTTGAGGTGAAATCCTTTGAATGAGATGTGGGTTCTGACTTTGAGTCAGAACAAAAAAGGGGGAGACAGATCATTGATGCAAAACCCAGTGCTATTGTTGCTACCACCAAGCTCTAGCCCCGTGAACCAAATGATCCAGAGGAAGTCAGGCGCCTTTTTCATTCACAGATTTGGGTGAAGGGTACCCCGCTGCACTTCATCATTGATAGTGGTATCCAAAAAAACCTCATATCAACATAGGTTTTCAAGCGACTCGCCCTGACGAAAATGCCACACCCACATCCCTACACCATCGGGTGGCTCCGCCAAGGAAGTGACATCTGCGTTAGCCAACAATGTCGCCTGTCATACGACATCAAGCCCTTCAAAGACGAAGTATTGTGTGATGTTTCCCCTCTCGAAGTTTGTAATATTCTTTTGGGACAACCATATTTATGGAAACGCCATGTTGTATATGAGTCTAGGCCTCGTAGTGTTATTATTACTTTAAAAATGAAATTGTACAGGATACCCGAGGTAGTCCCACCTAATGGTATTTCCTTGATCTTTTCCAAGTAATACAGAAAGGTCATCTATCAGACATGGAATTTTGTCTTCTTCGTGATTCGCTCTCAAAATGAGTAAAAGATCGCAACCACATCCAAGGTCTCCATGACCGACCTCTCCACACAACAGAAGTAAGTGGATAAGGTCATGGAAAAATACTCAGATATCGTCTCCTAACCTATCGAGGTACCTCTGCACTATCAGGTCAAGCACCCCATCGATCTAACCCCCGATGCATTGTTGCCCAATGGGCCAGTCTATCATCGCTCGTTGTTAGAGAATGAGGAGATCAAGCGACATATCCAAGAACTGCTCCACAAGGGGCACACCCATCCCAGCTCATCACCTTGTGGGAGCCCAATCGTGTTGGTACAGAAGAAAGATGGGACATGGAAACACTGCATTGATTACCAAGCCCTGAATAAAATCATAGTCAGAAACTGGTACGTGATTCCCCAAATTAACAACCTCCTTGACCAGCTTACGGGGGCCAAATACTTCAGTACGATTGATCTCAATTTTGGCTACCACGAGGTCCTGATAGAACAGACAGATGTATGGAAAATTTCCTTCAAGTCAAACGAAGGTCTTTGTGAATGGTTGGTCATGCCCTTTGGTTTGATAAATGATCCATCCACTTTCATGAGGATGATGGACGATATCCTGCGAACATTCACCAATACTTTTGTAGTGGTGTATCTGGATGACATTATCATTTACAGCAAGACATGGGTTAAACACTTGCAGCATATTCAGCAGGTTCTACACACCCTGTGACAGCACAAGCTATAAGCCAACCTGGAAAAATGCTCCTTCGGCATGGACAGGGTCCATTACTTGGGCTACATCGTTGATCGGCATGGTGTACATGTAAATCCATCTAAGATCCAAGTCATTCGTGACTGGCCAGCCCCAACCGCACTCACTGAGTGTCAGAGCTTCTTGGGCCTTTCCAATTTCTACTGCAGGTTCATGTTGGGATTCTCCCATATTGCATGGGCCCTCATCCATGTAACCAAGGGTGGTGGTAAGGAAAAAATTTTGTGGGGTCGATCCCAACAACAAGCGTTCAATGACTTGAAGCAGCATTTGTGCTTAGCCCCAGTACTTTCACTATAGGGCCTGCAATAGCCCTTCGAGATCGAGACAGTTGCTTCAAACTATGCGGTGGGCGTCATTCTCACTCAACATGGACACCCCATGGCCTATCGCAATGAGACATTATCAGAAGTTGTCCATAAGTACCCTACTTACGAAAAATAAATGTACTCCATTGTGCAAGCATGCCGCCAGTGGAGACATTACATTCTTGGGAAGCAGATAGTCATCCACGCTGATCATAAGACAATATAGTTCATGCAGACACAAGGGAAAATGCAGAATGATCACCATCAAGTCCTGGTCCACATACTTGCAGCAATTCCACCTAAACATCAATTATAAAACAGGAAGCACCAACTGCGTCGTTGATTGCCTCAGCAGACCACCAGTCGTTGCACTCACCATGGTGCTAGATTATTGCATCCATGAGACCTCTGGATGGCCCCAAATCTATGAGACAGACTCGTACTTAACCACCACCTACCAAATATTTGGCGTGATATCCCCTAGCCTAGGGATAACTAAGGAGATTATGTCTCGAGGCCCACAGGTCCTAGACATGGAGTATCGAGAGCCATATCGACTTGAGAATGGCCCTGGAGGGCCCATCCTTTTCTTCTGTAGTGCCTCCACCTGGTCAATAGCAATAGCATCCATCCCATCAAGATAGTCCTTCAGCAGAAATGGGTCTTGCTCCATGAGGTAATGAGTCTGGGTATCATGGTATGTGTCACTTTGATTCTCAAAACATTTGAATATGTGCATTTCATTATTTTTACTTCTAATGTGTGCTTGGAGCTTATGCCTTTCCACTTGACCATGCCTGGGGGGAATGAAAGGATGCCCTAGTAAGTTGGTTCCCATAGGTTTTGAGTTGCCACTAGGAGGATTCATAAAAGGTCATCGTCAATTCCCACCATACTTACCACTTTTCATCTTTTTCTCGCTCATCCATCCCATACACTGGTTCGGGCATTGGGTAGGCCAAATTATCAAAGGGTTGTACCTTACCCTATGGGAAGAAGGGGCTAAAGGCCCAGAGGGTAAAAGTAGTTAGAAAAATATAAAATCCAAAAGAATGAAACCTTCAAATGCTTCACCCAGAGATCCCAGAGAAAGCAATAAAAGGCTTCTCAGCAAGAAACAAAGAGACCCATAAAAATAATAAATCAAGACCTAGTTGGAGGATAGGGGGTCTCATCGTGAGAAAGCCTATTATGTCCATGGGCATGTAGCCATATGACACTACCATTCAACTGATCACCACGCCAAGGTAGTGGCTCTTGGTGGCATAACCAAGAGAAAGGAGGTCTCATCACGAGCCAACCTTCTCATTTCCGTGAAATGCTTGTGGGTAACATTGTCACCACTGGTCACCACGCCAAGCCTGTGTCCCCTAAACGGATTCTTGAAATAAAAAGTGATAAGAATAAAATATAAAAGGCATGAATGGGCTTGGAAACATTTACATCCATGACAAGGTGCATATCACCCTCTTCAGAGGCACCCATAGGTAAACCATACATTTCCCTGTTATCACTGCACCCATTACCCAGACATCCCCTACCACCTCATCCACTTACATGGCCTGGATTTGACTTCACCCAGGAACATCCCACATCCAATGAGAATTATCCCAATAGAATGTCCTAGCGTCCCATACAAACTTGGCTTGTAGAATAGCATAATGTCTTTGAGCACTTGTACGGGTAAAGGGGGTTTCATGCACGTGTTTAAATAACTTGATGATTAGAGGTGATTGACATTGCGATGATCCCTATGGCTTATGAGCCCATGGAGGGCGTATTTTTTGATGTTGCAGGGCCACACCCAATGGACATGTACACATGGGGAGATGATTAGTTCGAACCTCCATGGGGCTAAAATCCCACTAGATGGATGTTGAGACCCTAGCCAGGGGAAGAGATAGATAAAGGGTTTTCACCTGAGAGAAAGGAGGACGTTCCACCAGGGACAGCCTGGAAGGTGTGGACCCAGGGCGGTCTTTCCCTTTTCACCATGATGTAGTCCTTGGAAGCCCCATGACATCACCCAGGTCACCCATGACGTCACCCAGTGTTTTGTATACTTTGGAGGCAATTGTGTGCCAAGTGGCACGTGTGGCAGGATCCTGAGGCCCAAGGAGGCATAACGTTTTGCTCCAGGAGGCTAATGTTGCCCTAAAAGGGCCTAACGTCACCCTAAAAGGGCACGACATCATCTTTACAACCTGATTTAGGGTTTTGTTATGGCATTTGATGTAAAAACTGGATATTATGTGTAATTGGCCATGTCGACCTTTTTGACCTAATCCTGGTCATTGTAACTGTATAAATAAGGGGAAAATCACTCTTATTTTCCATCATCTTTCACTCACACTTGTGAGGACTGAAATTTGAGCCCTGTCTAGGGTTTCTTGGCTGAAATTTTAGGCGCACTTGTTGAGGAAGGCTAAATTTGGAGTATTTTGGAAAGTTTCTTGGTGGATGTGTTCAACTAGGGTTTTACTTGATGATTCTTGATGTATGTAAGTGAAATTTCTGCAAATTATTCTTAATTGAATGGTTATAGTCATTTTTGTCTTGCATTTACATTTAGATTATGAAATTTCTTGTTTAAACCCTAGGAAGACTAACACGTGTTAATGTCCTAGCTTTAAAAGCCTTCACCTACTAGATCTTATCAAGAGGCCAATGTTCTTGAAGCATTTGCTAGGGCCTTGCCATTGCAACACCCTAGTTTTACTTGCTTCATCTTAGTCGTTTTTTGCTTCATCATTGAGTTAAAGAGGGAAGAAATGCTACTAAGGCCTAGGGTTACCTACACCTTAGTAGCTAGTTTCCCCTAGGGTTTTGATAGTTGAAGCATTGGGTTACCAACACTCCAACTATCAATCTCTCTTGTATTTGACTCTCCTATTATCATTTTCCTTGAACATTTTCTGCCATATCATTGACTCCATTTTCCCTAAAGCACTAGTCTAAGTCTTCTTATTGAGTGATTGATCAAAACAACCATCAAAACCTATACCTTGAGCTTCCTACTAACAATGTATAACATTAGAATAGCCTAACCTACTAACATTATTGTTGTTGTTACTAAAGTAAGCTACAACCATGCATTGCAACATTAAAAGCTTCTAAAATCAATTGAAAAGGTTGATTAATGCATTACCTTGTGTGCTTCTAATAAATGCTAGTATTATGATGTTAATGGTTGATTATTCTTAGTCATTTTTAAGTTGTTTCAAGGCACTTGTTGTGAAGTATTGCCTCATGAATATTGTTGTTATAATTTTTTGTTTACTACATCATTATCAGCCAATTTCTTTATTTGAGAGATTCTATGGTTTTATGAAGTGCTAAACAACAAGTTGTACTTTCAATATATACAGTTTCTTGTTGCTTTGTTCCAGGCAGGTACACCTTGATATATTATCATTTCATTGGTTGTAAAACTGAGACTTTATGATCGGTGGTGACTTGTGAGAGAGCATCTTTTAATAGCCATTTTGACCTTTCCTTCTCAAACCCCTAGGTCACCAGGGACGTCTCCCCTGGGCCTACAACCCTAAATAGAAAGAGGAATCCTATTGAGGTGATAGTGATAGGAAAACCTCAAGTTACGCCAATTTTATTTCCTTTTACCTTTCCTTTTATCAAAGTACAAATTGTGCGATAACATTTTGGCATCGTTGTCGAGGAACACTGAGTCAATTCTCCTCAAAGACGACACTTCTCGGTAATCCTTTCCTCAAAAATCCTTAACTTTTGAAAGATTACCTGGCAACTCCACTCAGGGTGATCCACTAATCCCTTTGATAATTTCAAGAAAATTATCTGGCGACTCCACTAATGACTAATCCAACCATGACTTCTCAATGGGACCCGGGAAACTTCAAACCTTTAGACATGAGTAAAATCCTGGGATACCCTCGACAAATGGCTCCCTAGATTCACTAGTTGTGATGGGGTTAGAGCCGACAATCACATGGATGATTTTTGGGATTTCTTTCAACTCCACCCTATCAATGATGATGTTGAAGATTTGGCTATGAAACATTTCTCTGCCACTCTTCATGGAAATTCTAGGAAATGGTATGATAATATCCATGTTTCTAGCATCACATCTATGGACCATTTAGAAGAAACCTTTCTCAAAAAATGGGGTATGAAATTGGAAGATATCCAAATGTTATTGAAAAGACTTGAATATGTAAAAAAAACTTAGAATGAGACTGTCAGGGATTTCCAGGATAGGTTTGAGAGATTGTTATATCAAATTCCTAGAAGCCATTATCCTGGAGAAAAGTATCGCGTGTATCTATATACCAATGCACTCTTAGTGAATTTAGGGTTCCTCCCCAATAAAAAGGGTCCAAAAACAATCAATGATGCCTATTACATGGCCATGCAAATCGAGGAGAATATCTCTTTATCCAAGGGAAAACACATTTTCTCTCTAGGAACCAAAGTTGATGACCCCAAATGTACCCTAGACACTCTTAGTTTGGAGAGATTAGTTTCCTTTGAGACCTTTTCCTGTTGATTTCCAAGAATAAGGGGAACAAATCATCAACCAACAAGAGGCTAAGGAGAAATATCTTGATGAGGTTTTCCAATCCCACAAGGAAGAGAAAAGGACTACTCTTTTTTCTGCCAAGAATAATGAAGACATAGTTTAGGAGCTAGAACTTGAACATGATGATGAAGTATGTTCTCCTCCCTCGGATGAAGCCATCCACGAGCCTATTCCTCCTGCAAAAGAAGAAGAGGATGAGGTTAGTCACTTCCCTTTTCAGGTTCTTGATAATGCCTTATTCTATGATTCAAAGAGTGAAGGAGGAGAGGAATCATTGGGCAAGATAGATCCTCCTTGTTGTACAATTGAAGATGTAGGGGCAACTCATGAGGATAGAACAATGATGCGGGTTGAAGACACCCAAGTCCTCGAAACTCCTGCACAAGAAGAAATAAACATGGTGAGTTACCTTCCTTTCCAAAATTTTGATGATTCTTTACTCTATGATTTGGAAAATGAAGAGGAGCTAGATGAGCCCTTGAATGATTTAAATACTTGATGTTATGATATAGATAGTGGCATGGTTAATAATATTGACGAGTTCATACATGTTGGGAGATGTAACAGGGATATAGTTGGTTATGATATGGACCCCATTTATGACATTGAGAATCATTTCCAAGTATTGTCTTTACAATTACCACAATAGTTTACTCTTAATTTCGACCAATGGCAACAAGGAGATGATATAATTACTTATTCTTTCCAAACACCCAGGGTTGACCTAGTCTCATATTCTCTTGATGATTTTCGGTCATACCTTGAGGATTTTGATGAGTAATCCTTTGAGCATTTGGATTTATTCTATGAAGAAAATTTTCAACCATCATTTTGCTCAGAGAATGAGGAAGTTTCTTACCTAAAGCATAATACTTGTGATGAGATTTTCTACCTCCCTTTGATTACTTTACCTCACTATGTCACTAAGGATATGGTTTGGAAACACATCCTTTATCCCAAGTCTTCAGTAGGACAAACCCTCCTTCCAGATTTTAGGGGAAGGTATGGTGCCTTAAGAAGAATTGTATTATCACAGTCTTCCAACTTCCCCTTAAGAAGTTGCCAATCACCTTCTAGATTCGTGTTGATCCCTTCCCATGCCTATTGTGAAAACATCTGAGGTAGCTAACCTTTTGAACCTTTGAGTTTTTGCGATCCCTTTCTGAGATGGATTGAGCACTTTCCTAAGAATATGACTTGGCACCACTTTTTCCCTCCCAGCCACCTCCATGAGCTAGACCTTATAATTTCCAATGATGCAATACATTTTCTAATTCATGTTATTTTTGTGCTTAACTTATCACTACTTTGGTTTTAAATGAAGCACAAAGGCAGGTATGGGGAGACATTTCTAGGATGGTTTCACTGACTATTTGACTACACCTAGCATTCAACCAACAGGTAAGTAGAGCTAAGTAGGTAGGCATTTGCATTCATTCTATATACCATTTGCATTTCATACTAGAATAGTTTGTATTTCCATTTGTATATATGCTTGCTTTCATTTTCTGTACCATATATATATATGAGCCAGGGGTGATATCACCACCCCAAATGATTACTAATAGTCTTATGTTGAGATCAAGCAGGTCATAGGTTATGCCATATATGTTGAGGTTCTCACGCACTCTACGATGAGCACATGTCCTCGAGTTGGAACCATATCTTATCCCCTAGCCTAGGGATAACTAAGTTGATTGTGTCTCAAGGCCCAAAGGTCCTAGACATGGAGTATCAAGAGCCAGGTCGACTTGAGCATGGCCCTAGAGGGCCCATCCTCTTCTTCTACAGTGCCTCCACCTGGTCAGCAGCAACAACATCCATCCCATCGGCCTGGTCCTTCGACAAAAATGGGTCTTTCTCCATGAGGTAATGAGTCTGGGTATCGTGGTATGTGTCACTTTGATTCTCAAAACATTTGAATATCTTCATTTAATTCTTTTTACTTCTAACGTGTGCTTGGACCTTATGCCTTTCCACTTGACCACGCCTGGGGGGAATGACATGATGCCCTAGTAAGCTGGTTCCCATAGGGTTTGAGTTTCCATTGGGGGGATTCATAAAAGGTCATCGTTCGTTCCCACCATACTTACCACTTTTCATCTTTTTCCCGCTCATCCATCCAATACACTGGTCTGGGCATTAGSTAGGTCAAATTATCAAAGGGTTGTACCTTACCTTGTGGGAAGAAGGGGCTAAAGGCCCAGAGGGTAAAAGTAGTTGGAAAAAGATAAAAKCCAAAAGAATGAAACCTTGAGATGCTTCGCCCAGGGATCCCTGAGAAATCAATAAAAGGCTTCTCAGCAAGAAACAAAGGGACCCATAAAAATAATAAATCAAGACCTAGTTGGMGGATAGGGGGTCTCATCATGAGCTAGCCTATTAGGTCCATGGGCATGTAGCAGTATGACACTACCATTCAGTTGGTCACCATGCCAGGGTAGTGGCTCTTGGTGGCATAGCMARGAGAAAGGGGGTCTCATCACGAGCCAACCTTCCCATTTCCCTGAAATGCTTGTGGGTAACATTGTCACCATTGGTCACCATGCCAGGGCAGTGTCCCCTAACCAACCTCTTGAAAGAAAAAAGAAAAAATAATAAAAGACAAAAGGCATGAATGGGCTTGGAAACATTTGCATCCATGACAAGGTGCATCTCACCCTCTTCAGAGGCACCCACAGGTAAGCCATACATTTCCCTGTTATCACTGCACCCATTTCCCAGACATCCCCTACCAACTCATCCACTTACATGGCCTAGATTTGAATTCACCTGGAAACATCCCACATCCAATTAGCATTAACCCAATAGGACGTCCTAGCATCCCCTCCAAACTTGGCTTGTAGAATAGCATAATTTCTTTCAACACTTGTCCGAGTAAAGGGGGTTTCATGCACGTGTTTAGATAACTTGATGATTAGACATGATTGACATTGCTATGATCCATGTGACTTATGAGCCCATGGAGGGAGTATTTGTTGATGTTGCAAGGCCACACCCAATGGATAGGTATACATGGGGATATGATTAGTTTGGACCTCCATGGGGCTAAAATCCCACCAGATGGATGTTGAGACCCCATCCAGGGGCAGAGACAGATCAGGGGTTTGCACCAGAGAGAGGGGAGGAGGTTCCACCAAGGACAGCCTGGTAGGCCTAAACCCAGAGGGGTCTTTCCCTTTTCACCATGATGTAGGCCTCGGAAGGCCCATGATATCACCCAGGTCACCCATGACATCACCCAACGTTTTGGATACTTTGGAGGTAGTTGTGTGCCAAGTGGCATGCATGGTAGGATCATGAGGCCCAAGGAGGCCTAACATTTTGCTCCAGGAGGTCGATGTTTCCCTAAAAGGGCCTAACTTCACCCTAAAGGGGCATGATGTCATATTTACAGCTTGATTTAGGGTTTTATTATGACATTTGATGTAAAAACTGGATATTATGTGCAACTGGCCATGTCGGCCTTTTTGACCTAATTATGGTCATTGTAATTGTATAAATAAGGGGAAAATCACTCTTGTTTTTCATCATCTTTCACTCACACTTGTGAGGACTAAAATTTGCGCCCTATCTAGGGTTTCTTGGCTGAAATTTTAGGCGCACTTGTTGAGGAAGGCTAGATTTGGCAAGTTTCTTGGTGGATGTGTTCAACTAGGGTTTTACTTGATGATTCTTGATGTATGTAAGTGAAATTTCTGCAAATTCTTCTTAATTGAATGGTTATAGTCATTTTTATATTGCATTTACATTGATATTATGAAATTGCTTTTTTAAACCCTAGGACGACTAACACATGTTAATGTCCTAGCTTTAAAATCCTTCACCTACTAGATCTTGTCAAGAGGCCAATTTTATTGAAGCATTTGCTAGGGCATTGCCATTGCAACACCCTAGTTTTACTTGCTTCATCTTATCCATTTTTTTCTTCATCATTGAGTTAAAGAGGGAGGAAATTATACTAAGGCCTAGGGTTACCTATACCTTAGTAGCTAGTTTCCCCTAGGGTTTTGATAGTTGAAGCCTTGGGTTACCAACACTCCAACTATCAATCTCTCTTGTCTTTGACTCTCCTATTATCATTTTCCTTGAACATTTGTTTCCATATCATTGACTCCATTTTCCCTAAAGCACTAGTCTAAGTCTTCTTGTTGAGTTATTGAACAAAACAATCACCAAAACCTATACCTTGAGCTTCCTATTGACCATTTCTAACATTAGAATAGCCTAACCTACTAACATTATTGTTGTTGTTACTAAAGTAAGCTAAAACCATACATTGCAACATTAAACGCTTCTAAAAGCAATTGAAAAGGCTGATTAATGCATTACCTTGTCTGCTTCTAATAAATGCTAGTATTACAATGTTAATTGTTGATTATTCTTAGTCATTTTGAAGTTGTTTCAAGGCACTTGTTGCGAAGTATTGCCTCATAAATATAGTTATTATAATGTTTTGTTTACTTCATCATTATCAGCCAATTGCTTTATTTGAGAGAGTCTATGGTTTTATGAATTGCTAACCAGCAAGCTGTACTTGCAATATATATATTTTCTTGTTGCTTTGTTCCGGGCAGGTACACCTTGATATATTATCATTTCATTGGTTGTAAAACTGGGACTTTCTGATCGGTGGTGACTTGTGAGAGGGGATCTTTTAATAGCCATTTTGTCCTTGCCTTCTCAAACCCCCAAGTCACCTAGACCTCCCCTAGGCCTACAACCCTAAATAGAAAGAGGAATCCTATTGAGGTGACAATGATAGGATAACCTCAATTTACGCCAATTTTCTTTCCTTTTACCTTGCTTTTTATCAAAGTACAAATTGTGCGATAATAGGGCACAAACACAGTTGTTGCTAATTTTCATCTTCAGGATGGGTTGTTGTGTCGTCTGGGCTATATCTTCGTTCCATCAAGTGAGCGAGCGAAGCTGATCTGGGAAGCCCACTACAGTCGGGTGGTCGGACACTTCGACATTGAAAAGATAATGACAATGCTACATAAACATTTCTACTGGCCAAAACTTCGATAGGTGGTCATCAAGTATATCAGGTCCTGCACTACATGCACTATTGCCAAACCGATCTCTAAGAAAAAAGGCATGTACACTCCTCTGCCTACTCCTGACAAGCCATGGGAATCCATCTCATTGGACTACATGTCGGGCCTCCTATCCACCAAGTGGGGAAATGACTGTGTTTTTGTGGGTGTTGATCACTTTTCTAAAATGGCGATTATGGCCACCTGCAAGAAGAGCATCATCGTAGAGGCCACTGCCAAGCTCTTTTTTAAACGAGTCTGGGTACATTTTGGAATCACACAAACTGTTGTCTCAGATCAGGATAGCCAATTTCACAGTACAGTCTTATCAAGCCTCTGGTCATTGCTGGACACCAAGCTCACCAAATCAACGGCCTTCCACCCCCAGACAGATGGTCAAACCGAGGTTGTAAATCGAATGATTGTGCATATCTTGTGCATGTATAATACCAAGCAACCTCACACATGGGATGAGAGTCTTCCCTATGTTCAACATAGCTACAACCAAGCCCTTCATAGGTCAACCGACCACAACCCCTTCCAGGTGGGGTTGGGATTCCAACCATTGGGTCCCATAGATGTTGCACTACCCCTTGTGGTCACCTTGACCGACTCATCTCTTGCTCCAATGGAAACTGAAAAATCCACCTGGTTCATTGAGAGGATCTATCACATCTACCAACAGGTTCAGGATGTCCTACAGAAGTCCAATGACAAGTACAAACAATGCCATGATCAACATCGCATGCCACATAAGTTTCAGGTGGGTGACAAAGTTTGGTTGCACTTATAGAACGAGTGCCTTACAGGACCGCATCGAAAGCTTCACCCACTCTATTATGGGATGTACAAAATCACCAAAGTTGTGGGTGATAATTCTTTTGATCTCAACATTCCTCCTTTCCTTGGCTTGCACCCAGTGTTCAACGTGGATCTCCTTTGACTTTATTTCCCACCATTATTGGACACATTAGAGATAACAAAACAATTGACACCAATAGAGCTTAACCTTGACTGCACACAACAGGAATCCAGTGATCAAATTGTGGATATAGAAGTCAAGGGCACTCACCAGCAAAGGATCCAGCTTTATTGAGTTGTCAAAGCAGGGCAACTCCTGCACCAAGGCAAGTGGCTCACCCAGGGCCAAATTCAGCAGAAATTTCCTCACCTGATGGAGGCACTCAACGCAATGGATGCCATTTCTTTCTAAGGGTGGAGGATTGATCCATATGGATTTCGGTGGCCTCCCACCTATTCCAACTAGCTCATTTTGGCAGTTTTCCAGTTTGTCATTTTTTTCCTAGTTTTCGGGTCCCTAACTTCCGGGGTCGTTTTGAGACCCTAAACAGTGTTTTTAGGGCTAGCCACAATTATATTGTAGAAAAAATCAAAGTCTGATGGAAACATGTGTAGTCCTTAGATATACCTTTCCAACGGGCTATCGTGCGCCTAAAATGAAGATCGTATGCAAAAGTTACGGCCCCTTGAAGTTGATGTACTAGCCTACCCAAACGGGGCCCACATGAGTTTTGGCGCTTCATCTCCTAGGGTTAGGTTTTTGGATGTCTAGGGTTTTTGAAATTCTTGTTTATTGTAAAAAGGCCTTCAGAACCTCATTGTAATCGACTTCTTGTGAATGAGTGCAGTCGTCACATCTCTTCTCAGAGATAAGCCGTCACCATTCTAGCAAGATTTTTTTTCGCTGCATTTTACAGTTTCATGTTATTTCCTTATTGAATAGAAACTAGTTTTATTGTATATCTATTATTCTGTGTGAAACATCTTTTGATAATAATCTGTATTCATTTTGTTCTTCTCATAAAATCCGGATCATCACTACTTCCATAATCGTCTGATTCTTTCTCTCTGCAACTCCACTTTGTTGCGGATTATAGGTAGTAGAGAGCTCCCTCTTAATTCCAACTTCATTGTAGAAATATAAGAATTCATCTCAGGTGAATTCTCCTCCATTGTCTGATCTCAACGTATTTATCTTCCTTTCTGCTAGGTTTTCTACTAGTGCCTTGAATTCCTTGAACTTACCAAATACTTCACCTTTTGACTTCAAGAAGTAAATCCAAGCTTTAAGTGAGAAATCATCAATAAAATATACATAATATATGTACCTGCTGAGCGATGGTGTTGACATCGGTCCGCATACGTTTGAGTATACAATATCCAAGACTCCTTTGGCTTTGTTATCACTGCTTGTAAAGGGGCTCTTCACATTCTTGCCTTGTGCACAACCTTTGTACACGCCATCTGGATTCACCTAAATATTTGGTAGACATGTTACCATCTTGCTCACGATTGGTAAAGCTCTTTAGTGTAGGTGGGAAAATATCTTATGCCATAGCTCACTTGAATTCACAGTGTCATGAATCAATGTTGAATCTGAGCATCCCTTTAATTTATACAATCCTCCTTCTTGGACACTGATAACAACTGCATCATCAAATGTCTTTCCTTTTTTCCACATGAGAACTTCTCCATATACAAATGCAACCATGAAACCATTCTCATCCAAAGTTGAAATAGAGAGAAGGTTCTTCTTCAAACCTAGTACATAAATCATGTCCTTCATCCTCATTGCCTTCCTGGAATCTAGTTTATAGGAGGCCTCTCCTACTCCTTTGATCGGATACTAATAATCATCACCAAGTTTCACATTATGAGGTGAATCTTTATGAATTAAGTTTGACAAAGAGCCTTTATACCCTGTCATGTGCTTATAATCCTATCCACCAACCAAGTATCATTTCCAGGAGTGATTGTTCTTGTAAGCACTGATATTAGGATGTAATCATCATCACTTGAATCATCTTCTTTTGCAATTTTCTTCGGTGGTTCATCATCTTAAGCGACATGAGCATGATGCCTCTTGTGCTTTTCCTTTTCTTTTAGTTTAAGAATAAGGGGACAAAATTTTACAATGTGTCCCAATTTTTTGCAATAGAAACACATCTCATTTGAATAGTCTCTTTGATTCTTCTTCAAATTTTGAGGTTTCTTTGGGGATGAGGGTTCTTTCTTACTCTTTCCTTTCCTTGTTGAGAAACTAAATCTTGATCATCATCCCTCAATTTCCCTTCTCTTTCTACCAGCCTTTCTTCCTCTTGAGTGCAATCTTCCCATAATCTGCTAAACTTGATTAGCTTCCTCTTTGAGCATATTCCTTGAATGAATGAGTCCCATGACCTTGGGATACCATTCAAGGTGGTCATCACCATTTCTTCTTCATCAACAATGTATCCAATAGCTTCAATATGTTCCTTGATATAGTTCACTCTCGAGAAGTAAGAGTGAATGGACTTTGAATCTTGAAGTTTCACATTCTTCATTCGGGTCTTCAATGCCATCCTTCTGTTGATGTTTTTTCCTTCAAATAACCGAGTCAATGCATCCATTATATTTTTTGGATATTTTAATGGAGAAACATGATGTATCATATGATCCTTGATTAAGTCTACAATAATCCTCTTATCCATGGCCTGGTTCTTTTTATTCTTTGCCTTAGCGTCATCTTCCTCTGGTTATGGAACTTCCTCCTCAACAAATATTTCTAAATCATGTTCTTCCAAAAGGATGCCTACTCTGTACTTCCATGCTATGATTTTTTCTTCTCCTTCCATCTTCTCATCAATTTTGGTGATGGTAGTCATCTTGCCTGGGAAGATGAAGTTAGTTTGCCAAAACACTTCCAAAAATTTACGAAAAATCTTATTTTTCAGGCCTGCTCTGATATCATGTTGATTTTTCCAACAATTAAATTATTATATTCTTTTATTATTAGTAAATATGAAAAAGGATCACAACTGAAAGACAGATATCCACAGAACAATAAGATATATCCTCAGGGAAACCCTCAAGGAGGAGAAAACCCTGCAAAATTTCCTCAGTGTAGATTCCTCCAACATGTGCAATGTCATACAATGCTCTTTCACGAAATCAAGACCAAAGAGATCCAGACACGAACCAAGAATAGCCTCCTAGATAAGTGTGCACTACTCTATTGTACTTATATTCAATGAATGATCAAAATGACTCGATATAACTTCTATTTATACTCTAAAAGACCTAAAAGACATGGCTTATCAATAAACCCTTTCACAATTACACTTAGGAATAACTTATGAAATTACATACAATTTCAACATTGACATTTGGATGTGGTCTAGTTGAATAAGTATCGAGAGCATCTTCATAATTACCTATAGACTAGTTAATTTTCAAAGGACCTTTGAAGCATATTACAGTGCCAAGATGTCCTAGAAAAATATTCATTTATGAAATATAAGAGAAGAATATATATAGACTAGTTAATTCTCAAAGGATCTTCGAGGAAAACATAATCATATATAGCACAAAATGGAGAGAGTTAGCACTTATGGTTATGTAATAGAATTTACAGTTGATAGTTAAATTGTATAACAATTTTTTTATGATCTTTACTAACATTTATTGGAATTGTTGCATGTTTTACATCATTGGAATGACATCTTATCTGTAACTTGTTTGAAATTTTGTAATGATATGTGCACTTTGATATGTTGTAATATGATTATGGTCTTGTTTCATATGTTGTAATATTAGAAATAAATAATAATTATTGCATGAAATAAATAATAAATTTTCATTTTGAATATTTTTTTTGCAGAACACGGGTCTTCCAGAAGATCCAGTTTATCCCCATGAGATAGATCTAGATTATAATGGGTCTGATACAGACATGGGAGATGATGATGATGAGGCAGATGTAGAAGACACCGAGGCAGATGACGATGATTACATTAATGATGATGATGATGATTCAATTGTCGGTAGTAGCCAATGACATTGCTCATATAGACTCCAACATGGATCATTATTGATATATCATTATGATGCCTATTTTCATGTTTACTATCATATGTATAATTTTCATCTGCAATACCATATTATTGAGTTGTATCATTTTGACATGTTATCGATCTACTGAATATTTAAATTCATTTGTTTTAATTATATATGATGGTGATCTTATTAGTATTGACTTCTTAATATATATATATATATATATATTGGAAGTGGTCGATGATTTTTGAATAGATATTTATTAGGTATGATGATTTTACTTTACTACTTAGGATGGATGTTGTCAAATTCAATTAAATTTGTTCATGAATGATATAACATAAATTTGAAATGTGATATCTGCTTTTTTTAAGATCTCCAAAAATGTTATGATATAAATTTCAAATGAGATATATGGTTTTTTTTAATATATAAGTTGTTTGACATGATACTTATCTAATATTGGTATATTTGACTCACTTGTTTTTAATTATAGATGATGATCTTCTTATAATCATTATCTTGTTATTTTATATATATATTGTATGTTGTAGATTTTATTTTGATGGAGATTTAATAAGTATAATGATGTTGTTATTTTGTATGGATGTTCGTTTCCCTAAAAATTCTTTATAAATTTTATCCTGTAAAATACTTCAAATGCAATATGACTTACTCTATAATAATATAAGTTTTTTTAAGAGACATGATATATTTAACTAATTAAATTGAAATAAAAATATTAAATTAATAAATGGAAGCTATAAAGGAAGCAACATGAGTTGCTAAAATGGAAGCAAAATGTGGCTCTAAAATGGAAGTAAAACTCAACATTAAATTGGAATCCATACTTGGAGTTACTTCTGCTAAATTGGTTGCTTAACAAGAAGAAAAATTGGATGTTAATTAAGAAGCAAATCCCAACACTAAAAGGAAGCAAACCTTGGAACTAAAAGGAAGCAAACCATGGAGCTAACAAGGAAGCAATTTTGGAAGAAAAATTCAGTGTTAATTAAGGTTAAAATCCTAGTAGCACTTCGAAAGAAAAAAAGGAAGCAACAATGTAAGCCAAACCAGAAGCAATCTTGGAAGCAAAACTTGACGCTACCTAGGAAGCAAAAAAATAAGCAATATAGGTAGCAAACAAAGAAGTAAAAATTGAAGCAATTTTAGAAGCAACAAAAGACACAATCATGGAAGCCATTTTAGAAGCAAAAAAAGATGCCATAATGGAAGAAAATCTTGGCATAAATTTGGAATCCAAACCAGAATCTATTTTCGACGTTATAACAGAACTTATTTTCGACGTTATACCAGAAGCAAAACAGGAAGCATGATTGGGAGCAAAACTAGAAGTACATAAGGAAGCAAAAATTGACGTTGCAATTCTGGGCGCTATTTTAGGTGCTAAATCTGGTGCTAATATAGGCGTTATTTTGGGTGGTAATTTCGGCACCCAACTGAACATGCCATTTGGCATTGGGTTTTGCGTCGGCCATTGAGCCCAATTCATGCACTCAAAAACACTAAACTCCAGTGTTATTCTAGGCGCTAATGGCCTGCTTTGTTGTTGTGAAGATAGAGAGGGTTAGGAGATATTTATAAGAGTGTCAAGAACTGATATAAATATTCTAGAACAAAAAATACAAACCAACACTATAAAACCACTATTTAAATAACGAAAAATGTACCTTTTACCGCATAAGAGTGAGATCTTGTTGCATAAATCAAGGGTGATTGATATAACTAAGTTGTACCTTGATTTTTTTTTTATGTAAATTGGAATATATTTATTCTGTATAAAGGTTCTAAAATATGATTTATGACTAAAAACACATAAAATTGCAGATTTGGACCATAAAAAGTGACCCAAGAGTTCTCAAAAGCAATTGGGATGAATATCCTTTGGTAATCCTTGCTCGGACAAACATATACTAGTGAAGAAATATCCCAACTACAATCTGATGCAAGTATAAATGATATTTAACCAAACAATTAATTCAAACTTGCAAAAAATGGTGCAAATCCCGCTAAGGTTTCACCAAAAATATCCAAAATGAACTACTTTGGAGATGCTTTTCACCATCATAAAAGTAATGAATTTCTTTGGAGATGTTTGTCACCATCATAACACGTTAGATAAGATTGATAAACAATCCTAAAGTGAAATAAGAGCAAGGATAGGGTTATATTTTACCTTTTAGGGTCAAACCTAGCTCTAGGGTTTCAACAATTTTGATTTCTATTGATATAATTCATTTCCTGAATTGAATAAACTCTTAAATTCGTCAAAAGAACATTAGATAAGACATTAAAGAGAAATCTAAGAGGTTCGATTTGCCTCCTAGGGTTAGAAATTCGACAATTTAACAGAAACCCTTGGATAGAAATGTTTAGAAAGTAAAAACAAACCATTAGATTTATTCTATACAACAAAATAAATATTTTTGACAGCTTATATCTTTTATATTTTTGGTATTTTATGGAAATTAAAGACAAGAATTAAACTTTTAGGATTTTTGGTTGGGTGAATGTTGGGAATCAGACCATAGCCTTATCTCCACCTACGACTTATGGGGTCAAGAAGTATGCCCCTTTAAGAATAATTATTCCCATTTATGGATTAGAACTAGAGACTAGGGCCACAAGGCTAGTAGTATCTTGTTAATTAAGACAAACCATGATAATCAATGCCCTACAAGAAGGGTTTCCTCAAGGGAATAGCCTTCACCAACAAGATCAACAAAAGACTTAAAAATAATGCTTGAAACCCTTTCCAAGGAGTGTAAAAACTAATCAAGACAAGAGACAAACCCTTACCAAATCTTTTTAGAGAGGAAGAAAGAGATACAAACCCTATATGTCCTCTCTCCAAGTAGTTACACAATTGCTCAATGGATCCATCTTTCTAGTTTATGTAGAACTTGAACAAATCACAATAGTGTTTGAAAACTATGCCAGGAAAAATAACCAATAAAGATAGAGCTACAAGAATTGGCACAAAAAATACACCAAGTAAAGATCTTCTATTAAATGGCTCCAAGAATAATCTCCAACAATTCACAAAAAAATGAGTGAGAGGAGTGCCTATAATTATAGATAAGGTTTTCACCTCCTCTCCACTCTTTATTCCCTAAAATTAGACTAAGGAATAAAATAAAGTGACTTGTCATCCACACGATTCGGAGAAAAGTCAAAAATACAATTAAATGATGATTTACAATGTCAAAATTGTCATAGAAGAGGACAAATTCAATAAAATATGCTTTAAAAATGCTAAAAAAAATTCCCATAAATCCTTTAAATATGTCTCTGAAGCTTGCGCATGTCCATACCTAAGGTCAAGGCAACTTCATGAATCCTAGGAGTGACCCTCCAAGTCAAAAAAAATAGGTCATAAAACCCCTAATAACCAAAATGACGTCAAGCTTCTAAGAGTGCCCTTTTGGCCTTTTTGGCACAAATTTCCACCTTAAGAGGCTTGGGGAAGGCTCAAAACATGTCAAGGAATAATCCTTGGCCATTCAAGTTGCAACGTCTAGCCCAAGAAAGGGGGACAACCTCACCCCAAGTCCTAAATTTACCTAAAAAATGGATGACTTCTTCAATTTTCTACATAAGTAATCAAATGATGTCCATAAAGTGCATCCACAATGATAGATAAGGGTTAAAGTAAACCCCAAAATGTGACAAGTCACTCAAGCGACCTCCACATCATCAATTTACCCCAAATAAGCTCCAACATCTTTTTGAAGTGCCCCAAATGAAGTTGGCCCCCTTTGATAAGCAAAAATATTTTAAAAAGGTACCAAAAGAGGGGGTTGTTCTAAATTTTGACAAATGGTGGGTGAATTGGACATCCATGTGGGTGAAAATGGCTCGTTTGTGCCTCATCGAGGGTGACATAATGCCTCAAAATCCATGGCATGCATGTAACATTGCCTCAAAAAATGTGCAACTGGATAATCATGTGCATAATGGCCTCCGAAGGCCTAAGTGTGGTATATGCATAAGAAAGAGAGGGTCCATGTGGGTAAGGTGTGTTAAACCATGGGTCTGACAACCCTTACAAAGCACAATCATCTTTTAGAAAACAAATAATAATAAGTGAGTAGCTAGAGGGCTTGTAAATCATGTATTTTGGTAGATCCATCTCAGAATGCCCGCATACCTACCCATGACAAAAATACCCAACATTAGAGGAGAGTTACCAACTCTGAAGGGGTAGTTGGTCAGAGCAATAAAACCAAGCACCTTGAGAATGGGGACTAAGAAGACATTCCATGACCATCCACTTGAGGGGATCTAGGTAACCTCTAACCAACACTTGTAGATCAAAATCATCCCATCATGGCCACATACAAAGAAAAGCATCACACTTTGGGCACATCAGAGTGCTCACATCTCGTGAAAAAATATAGGGTACGCTTCAGAGAATCTAGGGTGTAACACTCCCCTGCCCTTTTTTCCTCACTTTTTCCTATTTTTTTTACCAACTTGCACACTAATTAGAGAGTGATGGATCTTTGAACATGACTAACCGTTTTACATCACTTGTTGAGGTTTTCAGGATTGATTCTATTTTTTATCATGAACTATTTGACTCGTGCCTTTGCTTCATATTTTTCAAGAATCTATCATTAAGGGAGACTAAAGGAAAGGTCAATGCATGTTGAGTCATAATTGTATTGACATATTCAAAGCAACTCTTGGTAGATGAAACACGAGAATTTACCAAACCTAAAAGGCTTCATTTTCTTTGAAGTATTCTTGAGTTCTACCTAATTATTCACCATCTTCAAGTTTCCTACTTAGATTATTATGAGATGATAGCTCTCACTAAAGAAGTTTCCATATTCCCATGCTTAAAACACCACATATAGTTGGAAGCTAGATTTTCATATTCCAATAACCACATCTAACCTTTGTCTCTAGTCTTTAACATAGTTATATCATGAAGGCCTTTGATTAAATCAACATAAATATACATATGATTGTAGGTGTTGGAATCCACAATCCTAGTTTCTGGAGAGCAATTGGTAAACTAACCAATCATTTTAATTGATTGAAAAATATAATTGCACCATTATTACAAAGGGAGATTAGGCATTTTATTTTTATCGAAACCTCTATCAAATATTCTATATGAGGGTCAAACCTGGTTGCCATGACTTCATAAAAAGGTCAAAGTCATCCATAAACTAGGGTCCCTTCTCAACAACTTGCACTTTGTATGATTTAGAGACGCATTCGAAGATGAAAAATCCTCTTGTATGTAAATGATTTATCATAGTAATTTCCAATAAGGAACTCCATGACTCTAACATCCATGATTGGAGCCTTTTAAGTGATTGTCAAAGGTCATTGAATTTTCAAATCAAATCATGTGCCAAATTATATTCTTCTTCCATATTAAGCTATATCATGTCAAGTTTCAAAACTGATGGTATTGTTGTCTTCTTCAAAAAAAAGGAAGGGTTAATGACATACTTTTTCCTTGGGGGAGGATAGCTCAGAATTAGAGTTGTTTTTGAATGAAGAAGAGTGTCCTTAAAAGAAACTTGTTTACAATATACAACTTCCCCCAGTGTCGGAGCTCTATGAGTATTGAAAGAGGAGGTTGTTCCTTTTCTTGATGTCTTCATGGAAATGGAGAGATGGCTAGAAAGTTGACTCTTGTATATGTTATAATTAGAAAGTGTGCCCATTTCCCAATGGCTTGAAAACAAAGATTGTATTTTTATCGTTTGGAGAGATTCCCTCCTTGTCTTGGATCTTAGCCTTTACAATTGATGTGGAGTACTTGCTCCCCGTTGCTAACGAATTTTTTTTCCCTAAAATGGATTTTACAAATACCTATATGTCCTTTTGTAGACATCGCATCACATCACTTTGCATTTCCCTTAACACCTTCCTAGCTTAAACATGCTAGAACCAAACACTAGATTTAAATTCTTAGATATTTAGCGAAGTAATTGACCACTATATAGATTCTCTAACCACCATTCAACCATTGTTAGGTAGATTCTATTATATTTGTTGTTGCATGCAACTCTTAGTGAATGACCACAATTACATAAAGAATGTTGGTAGGAAAAAATATATATATTTAGTCATTGTAATTTTGATGTGAATAAAGTTACGAGTGCTAATACTTGTTTTAAATAACATTGACATTTTGACCATATTAATATATCCTCAAAGTTAAGAGTTTTTAGTTGGGTGATCACGAAGGTTGGGGTGTCGAGTGAAGGTGTACAAATAGTAGTCACTCTTAACAATAATATTGTTGGTTCTTATGGGTTTATAAAATGTTAGATGTTCTTCCTATTGGACAATTGGTTCATGTTGTTGGTTGTCATTGATGTCAACCCTTGGAGAGTGATGTTGTAGATTGATGTCAACCCTTGGAAAATTCTGGTAGCAAATTATGGTAGCACAAAAGTATGGATAAGGGACCCGAGTTTGTTTGAGAAATAAAGACATGAAGATCAGTGAATCTGTAGGCGATCCTATCATGGATGGATTGTACATGTCCTTGTATTTCCAGTGGTATGTGGAACATCACATAACTCCTCACGGTTAGAGAATTATGGCCTTGTGAAGTTGGAGAACCCTCATGAGTTTTCTAGAAGCCCCTAGAAGGTCAAAGAAGTCAAATTATTCTAGAAGCTCTTAGAAGAAGTTGACTAGTCAAGTGGGTGAAACTAGGAGTTAATCATGGGTTAAGTGGTTGCATTAACAAAATAATTAAAAATAAATTGGTTGCAACTAGAAGTGGAGAACTTACTATATGTGGATAAAGTGGTTTTAAGTGGACAAGTGGTTAGAAGTGGGTTAGCCCTAAAAGAAGGAAGTTGGGTAAAGTTAGTTAGAAGGTAACCCCTTGAGGAAGCTACTTAGAGAGTATAAATAAGAGAGCAAGGATATCTTATTTGCACCTAATGAGCATATAGAATATCTATCATTTTGTGAAAGGTTATTTCAGGAACTCATTGATACATTTGAATTTATGCAAGATTGAGGAAGTGAAAGAGGGTTGATGACGAAAGTTTCGAAATAGTAGAAATATTGAAAAAACCCTAGTTTTTTAGGTGTACGTGAGCTGCAGTGGAGAAGGGAGAGTACATACGCAGGCTGTAGTGGAGAAGGGAGATTATGTAATTGGGCTGAAGGAGAACGGGGCACGTATAATTGGGGAAATCCATGAAAGCTTGAGTTCTTGAAGGTGCCAGATTCTTAGAGTCTGAAAGCAAGCTCCTGGGAAGGTCTACAATGATCATGTACAACAAATCTAACTACAGATTCAAAATGTATGTCATATTGTTATTTGTAATTGGATGTTGTTGTCTCCATGAGATATGGTTATGGGAGTTTGAGGTTTTTCCCTAGAAAGGATGTTGGTTATATAACACTTATGGTATGAGCTAGATCTACAGAAATACAACACTGGCATCTTGGTATTATTCATTGGTACATCTTGTTGGTTCAATTGTTGAGACATAACTTGTATTTCTTGGTACATGGTTGAGGGTTTTGGTTGTGAAGTTGTTTCTATGGTCCAAGGTTGTATATCAGTAAGGTTTTGATGTCTAGTCCATGTGAGCATTGTCACACATGATTATGATTGTTTGCACATGTATGGCACATAACTAGAGAGATATAGATGCACATTGTTTGAGTGATATTCTTGAGATATTAAGATCTCATCTATTGAGGAGAGTATTGGGACATATTGTTGGTCATGGTTATGAGGTATTGTGATGTGCATAGTTGATGCACTTGTGATGGTACATGTTGTTTGAGTGATTTATGTACATGGTTGATAGAACAGATTGATTTGGTACAAGTTGATTGGTACAGTTTGTGACATGGTACAGGTTGATGCGACAGAGGCAACAAAGGGTTTGAGTTTCAAAAAATTGAAAACCATAGATTTTTTAGGGTTTATGCAGGCAATAGTATAGATAGGCCCCATGCATACCTAGGCTACAGTATAGACAGGTCGTGTACATACGTGAGCTGCATCATAGATAGGTCATGTACTTGTTGGTACATGATGACTATTGCTACAGGTTCATTGCAGGTTATTGGTACAGGTTGGTTACAGGTCTTTGGCACAGATTGGTGCAAGTTTACTATGGTATATCTCACAGTGAAATTGTGGCAGTGATTCATCATCTATTTGGCATTTAATTTTAGGGTGACAGGACAGGGCAAGGAAAGGGGGTTGTAGCCTCCTTCCAATTGGTGTCGGAGAATCATGGAGTTGGATATTCCTTCAGGTTGGAGCTTGAGAACTAGGTGGTTGTAGCCACCTTCCGGTTGTAGCCAGAGAATTGGGGGGTTGGAGCTTCCCTCAAGTTGTAGCATGAGAAACTAGGGGGCTGGAGCCTCCTTCTAGTTGGAGATGGAGAATTGGAAGTTGGTGCTTCCTTGAATGTAATTCTTGACATATAAGAAAATCATTATGTGGTTTTCTTTCGCATTGGGTTTCCATGTAAATATAGGTGTACTTTGCATTGTGTGGATGTGTTTGTTATTGTTTATTGTGCACCAATGAATGTTAATGTGTATGATACAGTAACATGTTGATGATGAATAGATGAACATGGCTGAATAAGTTAAAGGAATATAAATTGTGGTTAAAAGGATTAAAAGTGGTATAATTTCCCATTACTAATTTGCGCCCCCCCCCCTCTTAGTAATCCAACAATTGGTATCAAAGCAGGTTCCTTCAGGAAAACAATTTAACAACTTGAAGGAGATCATGGATCACACTAGAGTTGGGATAACACAATTTAATGGTGAGAGATATGCACTCTGGAGAAAGAAAATACAAACATACATACATGCATATGGATTCTATGTTTGGCAATCAGTGGTGGATGGATACAAAGCACCAACTATTCCTCCAATAGACAAGGATGAAAAGAAACTTGTAGAAAATAATTCAAGAGCCAAGATTGTTATTCAGAATGGTGTAGATGAATCAATATTTACTAAAACCGTGCACTATGAATCCTCCAAGGAGATGTGGAACAAACTAAATACTATCCATGAAGGAGATGAAAAAGTTAAGGAAGCCAAACTTTAAATCTTCATAGCAAAGTTTGAACAGTTAAAGATGAATGAAGATGAAAACATAGCAGCCTACTTTCTACGCATTGATGAGGTATTAAATGACATCAAAGGCTTGGGAGATGAGATAAAGGAACTGGTCGTTGTTAAAAATGAACTAATATCTCCACCAATGACATTTGATTCAAAGATATCAGCCTTAGAAGAAATAGTCGATCTAGATACAATGACCATGGATGAGCTACATGGGATACTCACAACTTATGCGATGAGGACAGAACAAGACAATATGGTTACATAGGAAGTTGTATTCAAAGCATCTAAGAAGACGAAGAAAAGTAACAAGCAACAATCAAAGTCAATTCGCAAGAAAAAGACAAATTTAGAATGTAGTTGCAACGATGATTCAGAAGAAGATGAAATAATGGGAAACTTTGTAAGAAAGTTGCAAAAGGGAACAAGTAAATATAAAGGTAAGCTTTCTTTGAAATGTTTTAATTGCGGTAGAATTGGTCATTTTCCAAATAAGTGTCCTTATTCCAGAAATTCAGATAGTGATGAAGAGGAAGATCCCAAGAAAGAAAAGAGGTATCGAAAGGGAAACTGGAAAAACAAAAAGAAATCCTTCTAGAAAAAACTATACTCAAGAAAAGGCAGCTCCTCATTTGGTGAAGATGATGAAACCAAAAGTGATTCAAAAAAGGTATTATTCATGGCTAAGGAAAATCAAACAAGAAACTATGATAGTTCAGAAGAAGAATGCGAAGTTGATCTCAGAGAAGAATTAATTAGTGCCTTAGAAGATCTAAGGAATGAAAGAAAGAAAAACAAGTCACTCAAGAAAGAGCTAAAAGTAAAAGAAACCAAGAATATCAACTTAGAGGAAGTCAAGCAAATAATTACGAAGCTGAATGTTCAGGTTGAAGAACATAGAAGGATTGTAGAAACACTCATAAGTCAACTAGCAGAGAAGGAGAAGATGATTGAAAGGTTGGAAGCAGAAGCAGTCACTCTAAGAAAAGATCTTCAAAAGAATAACATGCATCAAGATAACACCAAGACATTGGATAATATCATCAACAATCAAAATCCATACTATTACAGGTCTCGAATAGGATAAAACAAAATGCATATTGATAAAGGTTCAAGCTCCATGAAGAAAGCAACATAACAAAAGAGTTATGCAGAAGTTCTCAAAGGAAGGAACCATGGTCAACATGAATCTGAAAGAAATGAATACAAAACACCTTCTACATTCAAGCAACAAGGAAGCTTCAATCATTACAACCAAAGAGAAGATATTGATAAGCCAATGCATAAGTACAGAAGGACTACACTACAAGGATATCCATTCACTCCCATGTATGTAAATTTATTTTATAGTCATTGTTTTTATTGTACTAAATTTGGACAGAAGATTGCAGATTGCAAGGCTTATGAAAGAAATAATCAAGCAATAAATGTTTATGCGGAAACACAAAATATTGAATGTTACAAATGCCACAACTATGGACACACAGAACGAAATTGCAAAAGTGTGATAAGGCCTCCCACGGAAGAAAATATTGATGTGGGACACAAGAAGGTTTGGAGAATAAGTGAAAAACAAGAGGAGTGGGTAAATGAAGAATGGGTCCAAGGAATCGTACTTTTAGGATTTGCAGTAGCACAAGAACACAATGAATTTACAGGCAAAGAGGAAAGTGTCAGAAGTCAAGTGGAGGATGCAGAATACGTCAACACTCAAAATGATGACATAATTCATAAAGGGAAAGAAAGGGAAGATATATCTACAGATGAAGAGGAAGATGACTCTGCATCAGAACAAGTATTGTTCTAGGCCATCCGTCTTGGAGACTCCCAGGTAATATGAATATTAGACAGGGGGATTCTATGTAATAGTTGAGAAACATTAGAGAACCATCCTTCGAGCAGCTTGCAGAGTTCGAGTAGACAAATTTAGAGTAGTTAGTTAGCAGAAGTGCAGTATGAAAGATTGATCAATTGTAGCAATGAAGACTTCATGATAGTATAGTGACAGATGGGTTAGCATTGTGGACAGTTGTATAGAAGAGTCATATATAGTATGGACAAAGATGGATTCTTAAGAACACTTAGCAGGTTTGAACAAATATATGACAATGGATGAGAGCATGGATTCATAGATTGGGTTCACAGAGTTGTTCAGAGAGTGGTTCAGAAAGTGGTTAAGAGATAAAGGAAAATTATTATAATGGATGATAATGGTACAGGAATATTTGAATGCTTATTCTTGAATGTTTTTCATAGATATCAATTGATTACACAAGGAAGCACCAATGGACGGTAACTCCAAAAGGAAGAAGGTATAGAAAGACCTACATTGATTTACACAACAATGTGCAGAGAAGTCACCGGAGAGAGAGACCCGGAAAGGAAGACATGGGAGACATACCCACAGGGGGAGCTATTATTTTTTCCATGATTGGTTAGAACAAGTTCAGTGTCAAGAGGAGACATACTGACAGAGGGAGTTAATCCTTTGTCAAAGGGAGAGAGAAATTAATCAGAGGCGTGAAGATAGGGGGAGTTGCCTCAAAGGGAGATATCATTTTCCATTGATGTAAAAGGGGGAGAGATAGAAACATTGATGAGGAGAGATGATAGTGTTTCCATGACTAAGTGTTTCCATCAAGGTTGGTGTTGCCATCGATTTCAAAGGGGGATATTGTTGGTGTTTCCATCAATGTTGTTGTTTCCATCAATGCCAAAGGAAGAGATTGTTGGACAATTGGCTTAGGTTGATGGACAATTGGTTTCGTGTGTTGGTTGTAATTGATGTCAACCCTTGGAGAGTGATATTGTAGATTGACGTCAACCCTTGGAGAACTCCAATAGTGAACTCTGGTAGCACAAAGGTATGGTTAAGGGACCTGAGTTTGTTTGAGAAATAAAGACATGAAGATCAATGAATATGCAGGTGAGCCTATCTTGGATGGATAATACATGTTATGTCATTTCCGGTGGCATGTGCAACATCACATAACTTCTAGCGGTTAGAGAGTTATGGCCTTGTGAAGTTGGAGAACCCTCATGAGTTTTCTAGAAGCCCCTAGAAGGTCAAAGAAGTCAAATTATTCTAGTAGCTCTTAGAAGAAGTTGACTAGTCAAGTGGGTGAAACTAGGAGTTAATCATGGGCTAAATGGTTGCATTAACAAAATAATTAAAAATAAATTAGTTGCAACTAGAAGTGGAGAACTTGTTATTTGTGGATAAAGTGGTTGTAAGTGGACAAGTGGTTAGAAGTGGGTTAGCCTAAAAGAAGGAAGTTGGGTAAAGTTAGTTAGAAGGTAACCCCTTGAGGAAGTTATTTAGAGAGTATAAATAAGAGAGCAAGGGTCTCCCATTTGCACCTAATGAGCATATAGAAAATATATCATTTTGTGAAATGTTATTGTAGGTACTCATTGATACATCTGAAGCTACGCAAGATTGAGGATGTGAAATAGGGTTGACAGAAAAAGTTTCAGAATTGCAGAAATACTGGAAAAAAAAACTCATGTTTTTGAGGTGTACGTGGGTTGTAGTGGAGAAGGGAGAGTATGTACTAGGGATGAAGGAGAATAGGGTGCGTATAATTGAGTACTAGGGATGAAGGAGAATAGGGTGCGTATAATTGAGAAAAAACATAAAATCTTGAGTTGTTGAAGGTGCCAAATTCTCATAATCTGAAAGAAACTCTCAAGAAGGTCTACAGTGATCAAGTACATCATATCTATCTACAGATTCAAAAAGGTATGTCATATTCTTATGTGTAGTTGGATGTTGTTGTCTCCATGAGATATGGTTATGGGATTTTGAGGTTTTTCCCTAGAAAGTTTGTTGGTTATATCACACTTATGGTATGAGCTAGATATACAGAAATACAACACTGGTATGTTGGTATTATTCAATGGTACATCTTGTTGGTTCAAGTGTTGAGACATAACTTATATTTCTTGGTACATGGTTGAGGGTTTTGGTTGTGAATTGGTTATGAAGTTGTTTGCGTGGTTTGAGGTTGCATATCAGTAAGGTTTTGATGTCTAGTCCATGTGAGCATTGTTACACATGATTATGATTGTATGCACATGTGTGGCACATGACTAGAGAGATATAGATGCACATTGTTTGTGTGATATTCTTGAGATATTGAGATTTGATCTATTGAGGAGAGTATTGGGACATATTGTTGGTGATGGTTATGAGGTATTTTGATGTGCATAGTTGATGCACTTGTGATGGTACAGGTTGTGTGAGTGATTGATATACATGGTTGATAGAACATGTTGATTGGTACAGGTTGTGACAGGATACAGGTTGATGTGACAGAGGCAACAAAGGGTCTGAGTTTTAGAAAATTGAAAACCCTAGATTTCTTAGGGTGTACACAGGCTACAATATAGACAGGACATGTACATACGCAAGCTGCAGTATATACAAGTCACATACATATGTGATTTGTAGCATAGACAAGTCGCGTACCTATTGGTATTTGTTGGTATAGGTTGACTATTGGTACAGGTTCATTCTAGGTGATTGCTATAGGTTGGTTAAAGGTGGTTGGCACAAATTGGTACAGGTTTACAATGGTATATCTCACAATGACAATGTGGAAATGATTGATCTTTTATTTGGCATTTAATTTCAAGGCAGTGGGATGGGGAAAGGAAAGGGGGTTGTATCTTCCTTCTGGTTGGTGCCAGAGAATCAAGGAGTTGGAGCTTCCTTTAGGTTGGAACCTAAGAACTAGGTGGTTGTATCCACCTTCCAGTTGTAGCTGGAGAACATAGGGGGTTGTAGCCTCCTTCTAGTTGTATCCAAAGAATTGGGGAGTTGGAGATTCCCTCAAGCTGTAGCTTGAGAAACTAGGGGGTTGGAGCTGGAGAATTGGAAGTTGGTGCTTCCTTGAATGTAATTCTTAAAATATAAGAAAAACATTTTGGGGTTTTCTCCCGCATTGGGTTTCCACATAAATATTGGTGTACTTTTCATTGTGTGGATGTGTTTGTTATTGTTTATTATGCATTGATGAGTATTAATGTGTATGATATAGTAATATGTTGATGATGAACAGATGAACATGGTTGAAAAATTTAAAGGAATATAAATTGTGGTTAAAATTATTAAAAGTAGTATAATTTCTCATTATTGATTCACCCCCCCCCCCCTTAGTAATCCAACAATTGGTATCAGAGCAGGTTCCTTCAGGAAAACAATTTAACAACTGGAAGGAGATCATGGATCACACTAGAGTTGGGATACCATAATTTAATGGTGAGAGATATGCACTTTGGAGCAAGAAAATACAAACATACATAAAGGCACATGGATTTGATGTTTGGAAATAAGTGGTGGATGGATATTGTTATCCCATATACTAGGGATAACTAAGGGGATTATGTCTCAAGGCCCACATGTCTTAGACATGGAGTATCGAGAGCCATATGACTTGAGCTTGGCCCTGGAGGGCCCATCTTTTCTTCAGTTCATCCTATGTATCAGCAGCGGTAGCATCCATCCCACCGGTTTTATCCTGAAGTAGCAATGGGTCTTTCTCCATGAGGTAATGAGTCTGGGTATCATGGTATGTGTCACTCTGATTTTTGAAGCATTTGAATGTGTGCACTAAACTCTCTTTTTTTTCATAACGTTTGCTTGGAAATTATGCTCTTTAACTTGTTCATACATGGGAGGGTGACAGAGTGCCCTAGTAAGTTGGTTCCCTTAGGGATGAGTTGCCACTAGGTGGGTTTATGAAAGGTCATTGTCCATTCCTTCCATACTTACCACTTTTCATCGTTGTCCCTCTCATCTTCCCCTACCTTGTTTCGAGCATTGGGTTTACCAAACTAGTAAGGGTTGTACCTTGCCTTGTGGGAAGAAGGGGATAAAGACCCAGAGGGTAAAAGTAGTTGGAAAAAGTTAAAATCCAAAATGAAACCTTGGGTTACTTCGCCCAATGATTCCTGAGAAATCAATAAATGGCTTCTCAGTAAGAAAAGGGGACCCGTAAAATAAATAAAACTCAAGATCTAGTTGGTGGATAGGAGGTCTCATCATGAGTCGGCCTATTAGGTCCATGGGCATGTAGCGGTATGAAACTACCATCTATTTGGTCACCAAACCAGGGTAGTGGCATAGCCAAGAGAAAGGGGGTCTCATCACGATCCAACCTTCTCATTTCCATGAAGTGCTTGTGGATAACGTTGTCACCACTAGTCACCACGTAAAGGCAATGTCCCCTAGTTATTCTCTTGAAAAGAAAAAACCAATAAGACAAAGAATAAAAGGCATTGCATGGGCTAGGAAACAATGGCATCCATGACAAGGTGCAACTCGCCCTCTACAGAGGCACCCACAGGTAAGACCTATATTTCCCTGTTATCACTGCACCCCTTGCCCAAACATTCCCTACACCATTTGATACACTTACGTGACCTAGATTGGTATTCACTTGGGAAACACCCCAAACTTGAGGAGGATTTTCCCAATAGGACATCTTGAGACCCTCTCCAAAACCAGCTTGTTAAACTACATAACATCTTTGATCATTTGTCTGGGTAAAGGGGGGTTTGATGCACATGTTTGGGTAATTTGATTATTGGATGAGATTGACATTGCTATGATCCTTGTGACTTATGAGCCCATGGAGGGCATACTTTTTGTTGCTACAAGACCATAATCGGTGGAAAAGTACATATGGGGAGATTATTAGCTCGGACCTCCATGGGGATAAAAGCCCACTAGATGGATGTTATGACCCCAACCAAGGTTAGAGAGACAACAAAGGATGGCACCAGGAAAGAAGAAGAATGTTTCCCTGAGACAATTTGGCAGGCCTAGACCCAGGGGGGTCTTTCCCTTCTACCATGACTTTGGCCCTTGAAGGCCCCTGATGTCATCATATGGACCCTCGACGTCATCAGTTAGGGTTTGGTATGAGGACGATTTGGTGTTAGTTGGCATGTGTGGCAGCTTCTAAGGCCTTTTGAAGCCTGCTGTTTCACTTTTGAGGTTTATCGTTAAATGATGGGGCCTAACATCACCCTAATAGGGGCATGATGTCATCCCTAAAGTCAAATTAGGGTTTTAATTGTTAATTTTATGTAAAAACTGGATTCTTTATGTAAACTCGCCATGTCAGCCTTTTGTGACCTAAAAGACAATTAAAGGTCATTGTCATTGTATAAATAAGAGATAAAAATTTTGTATGTTTTCATCATTCATTCATCACTCAATTAAAGGTCTGAAATCCGCCCCCCCTTAAGTATTATTGGCTGAAACTAGTGGTGCACACTTCTTGAAGGAGGCAATTTTTGGTGCATTTTGGCTATTTTCTTGTGGAGGATCTTCAACTACGGTGATTTGCTAGATTATTCTTGGTGAAGTAAGTGGAAATTCTTCATTTCTTTATTGTGAATGAATACTATGGTTACTTTTACTTGTTTCATGTCTAAGATTATGAAATTGCTAGCTTGAAACCCTAGGGGAATCACATATGTTATTATCTTTTTCCCTATAATCTTCCATGTGTTAAAATCTCTTGAAAGACACCTAATTTGAAGTAGATACTAGATCCCTACCATTGTAGCACTCTAGTAACCCTACTTCCATTTCCCTATTGCATAATTTATTACATTTTGTTCAAGGAAAGAGAAAATTGCTAGGGCCTAACCTTTATTACTTTCTAACAATTTTCTCTTGGAAATGGATTTTTGAGGCCTTGGGATACCAACACCTCTCTTGTCCTCTCCATACCTTAACATATTATTATCATTGCTATATGTCCTTTAAGATTTTTTGCAGCCATTAGTGATTCCATTTACCTTAGAAAGACACTACACTACCTCTTACAAGTGGTGATTGAGCAAACAAACACTTATACTCTTATCCCTGAACTCTTTACTAACATTTTATAACCCTGAATTAGACTAACTCCTAAGCTAACTTGCTGTTGTAGCAAAACATTGCTACAGTCATATAAACATACATTAAATTGGCACATTTACCCACATAACTCACACTAGAACCATTCAAAATTCAATTGTGATAATTATTAGTGAATCTACTAGGTAAGTGCTAGTTTTGTGTGTAGTTTTCTTGCACTTTTGACCATTTAAACTTGTTGTTGTTGCAAAACATAGCTATAGCCATCTAAATGCAGTAAAATCTTTGCAAATGTGACATTTAAAGCTAGCTAAACATTTCCAACTTTGCTTGTGACAATTTACTATCAATTTGCCTAGTCAAAGTCACTTTTTATTGTCTTTTTCAAGCAATTTTAAGGTTTGAACCTTGTAGTTGTTATAAGATATTACTCGTTGTTATAAGATATTACTCGTTGTTATAAACTGATGCATTGCTGCAAATTCACAATTAGCTAGCTTATTTTATGAAGGTTTATTTCCTTATGAAGTACTAACAATATTCTAGTACTTGGAAAGTGCTTTGTTTTCCTTGTTGTCTTGTTCTAGGCAGGTACACAATATTATCCATTTACTTCATCCATAATACATAAAAGAAACCTTTGATTTGAGTGTTGTGTGAGAGGGGAAGGATTTCCTTGTGACTATTTGCTCTAGCCTTCTCAAACTCCCCAGATCACCGGGGACGTCTCCCCTGGGGTAGTCTTGATATACTCCTAAATAGAAAGGGAACTCCTATTAAGGTGATAGTGATAGGTTATTCCCAGTTACGCCAATTCTCTACCCACTTGCCTTGCGATTTTGGGCAAGTAAAAATTGTGCGATAACATTTTGGCGTCATTGTCGGGGAACACTGAGTCAATTTTCCTCAAGACGACACTTTTTTCGGTAAGCCTTTTCTCAAAAGCCTTTATCTTACAAAGCTTACCTGGCGACTTCATTGAGGGTGATCCCCTCATCTTTTTTATAATGTCCTGAAGATTTTATGGCGACTACACCAATGATGACTCGTAGCGGACGTCAATATACACTCTATCTGCCTCCTATCCCTGTCATCCCTGTAGCTTCCCCTAAATGGTCTCCCTAATAAATTTTTGGTCCTTTGGACCTGGCTAACATGCAAGAGGGATTACATGACCTCCCGAAAGAAGCTGACTCCTGGATACCAAAATTCCCTGGAGAGGTAGGATCTTATGGTAACACACTTTAGACTAAATTTTGTAAGGGTTATGAATTCCATCAATTCATAGAAGAACATCCTGACACATTTATGATACTTTTCTTGAATTCACTCACTGGGAATGCCATGAATTGGATTAATACACTCCCAAGTGGAAGCCTCAAAACCCCTGAAGATTTGAAACAAGCTTTCACGAAGAGATGGGTTAAGGTAGAAAGTATGGCCACTATTTATTCTCAATACCTCAAAATTTGCAAGCAAAGTGACGAAGATGTTAGGGAATTCAATGATAGGTTTAACACTCTCATTAGCAAACTTGAGCCTAAATTTCACCAAGAGAGTGCTATTCTCCAACACTATCTAAAATCCTTAGAAGGGAAATTACAATTTACCCTCAAGAATCGATTACCTACAAGCCTAGAAGAAACACAAGATGTTGCTTGCCAGATTGAACATAATCTTAAGTTCAGTGATTCCATCCATTAGGTCAATTTTTTTAACAATGATGACATCTGGGAGCTGAATAAGGAAAGCATGGGAGGGATAGAGCATGACCTCCCAGAGATTCTAGAGGTAGAAAATATAATTGTCCCTGGGAAATGGAGCACAGGTTTCTCAAACATGAAAGATGCTTCCTTATTTTCACAACAAAATGAGCCCCCTGTGTAAATGTGTTGAACCTGCACAGAATAGATATAGCTAAACAATAATACACAGATTTGCAGAGAGAATTGAAAAGGAAGAAGAAGGAGAGAAAGAATGGAAGGAATTCTCATTAACCGTTGTGAATAATGAATAATTTACACATGATATGCTTTGTATATGTCAATGAGTTCAACTTGAGGTGAACCAAGTCTCCATAGTGGTGGTCTAGAGTGATATGGACACACACCAATAGTTACGGGAGTGAACTGCCACCTATTCTAGTCTCTCAGGCAGTTACGGGAGTGAACTGCCACCTAGTTGAGTTAAATAGTCTTCAGTTAACTGACTAAACAGAGAGTAGTGAGGAGTTAACTCAGGGAATCAAGGCTAATT
>ML794825.1:199745-222072 GCA_009831015.1 Picea engelmannii | reverse complement strand
AGTGCTCTGGTTGTCACACCAGATGACGATCGACCGATGAAACTGAATGCCTAACTCAGTGAGAAAATGTTGTAGCCACATAGACTGAATGGTTATGTTAACTACCCCTCTGTACTCTGCCTCAACTGAAGATAGAGCAATGGCAGCTTGCTTCTTGCTCGACCAACAGATAGGCCCGGAACCAAGACTGAGTGAGTAACCAGATGTGGACTTGTGATCAATGTTATCACCAGCCCAGTCGAAATCAGTAAAACCAATGAGATATAATGTATATTTTGTTGCATAATGAATCCCAAAGGTGATGGTGCCCTGTACATATCGAAGGATATGCTTTGCAGCTTTCCAATGTAGCTCATGCGGCTCCTGCATGAACCTAGAAACTGCGCAAACTGCATATGAGAGGTCTGGTCTAGAGTGTGTGAGATGCAACAAGCTCCCCACTAGCTGTCTGTACAGTGTGTTGTAAACCAGTGGAGTCTCCCTGCCATCCTCAAGTTTGACTCCTCATAGGAAAGGAGTCAGAGCAGACTTGCAGTCTGTCATGTGAAATCTCTCAAGGAGATCTTGTGCATACTTGGCTTGAGACAGTTTGATGCCTGATGCATCCTGACTGATCTCAAGTCCAAGGAAGAAGTGTAGTGGACCCATGTCCGTCATAAAAAACATGTCATGAAGAATCCTCTTGACTGCAACAATCACTAAAGTCGAGCAACCGGTGATCAACAAATCATCGACATACAGAACTAAAAGTAGAAGTGAATCAACCATCCTGAGCATGTATACATTCGGTTCTGATTTACAACATACAAAGTTCTATGACAACAGGTAGGAGTCCTTCTTGGCATACCATGCCCTCGGAGCCTGCTTGAGGCCATAAAGTGACTTCTTCAGTCGACAGACCAAAGATGAGTCCTGCATAAATTCCTGGGCCTGCTCCATGTAGATCTCCTCAGAGAGATCACCATGAAGAAATGCATTCTTCACATCCATCCGATGGACTTCCCATCCCTTGGTTGCCGCAATGGCAAGTGTCAGTCGTATGGAATCCATCTTCGCTACTGGAGCAAAGGTCTCATCATAGTCAATACCATGAACCTGTTGAAAGCCTTTGGCTACAAGCTTGGCTTTGTATCTACTGATATGTCCATCCGTTGCGCTCTTGATCCTGTAGACCCATCTGCATCTAACAAGTTTCCTTCCAGAATGAAGGGGAACCAGATCCCAAGTCTGGTTCTCGAGAAGGGAGTTGTACTCCTCCTGCATGGCGGATTCCCAAAATGGATTTCCAACAGCCTCGCCATAAGACTGTGGATCTGAAGACTAAATCAAGAAAAGATGCCTCAAAGGCAATGGTTCAGTGGCAGTGAGTGCAACAGGAAGCTCCTCGAAATCAGATCGAGTCCTCCTAGTATCGGTTGGGTCACTGACGAGATCCCCTGCATCTTGAAGAGTAGTCTGTGACCACTTGGGCCTCTGTTCTGGCTCTGCAACTGCAACTGGATGCTCTGACTCTGCATCTGACTGTACTAACTATGAATCTGAATCTAAATCATTTGAGTCCTCTTAATCAAAACTCTCGTCTAAAGAAGAGTCGGCATGTGCATGTTCATCATCTCGGACAGGTGGAAGAATGAAGGTGTTTGCATGCGGTTGTTGAGGTGCATGTGAGACACTTTCCTCGAATTGGAAACTACACTAAATGATGAGCCGGCCCAAGGAAAGATCAATAAGTTGATATCCCTTCACATCGTTGGGGTATCCAACAAAAATGCACTCAGCGCTCTGTGGATGAAGTGCCTTCCTCTTTTCAGAGGGAATCCTGGCCCATGCACGTGAACCAAAAATACGAAAGTGGGTCACTTCCGGTTTGAGGCCGCTCCAAGCCTCATAGAGGGTCTTATCCTTGATAGATATATGGGGAGATCTATTTTGGATGTATGTTGCACATTTAAGTGCTTTGGCCCATAGTCTATGTGGTAGTGACTTTGCATGCAACATGCAAGATGCCATCTCCTTTAGAGATCAGTTTTTTCGCTCAGCAACTCTGTTTTGCTACGGAGTGTAGGGAACTGTATGTTGCAACTGAATCCTTGCCTCATGGTAAATATTGTGGATCTCATGATTCACATACTCTCCCCCGTTATCAGTTCGGAGGACTTTGATCTTCTTTCCGGACTATGTCTCAACCAAATCTTTGAAATCTTTGAAATCTTTGAGGTGTTGAAAGACTTTTGATTTTTTCCTGAGAAAGTAGATCCAAGTAAAACGTGAGAAATCGTCAGCAAAAATGAGAACAAACCTCACTTTTTTGATTGATGGATGTGGAAAATGACCCATGAGGTCACTGTGGATCAGATCTAAAGGTGCGGAAGCTCGCTAAGACTTTCCTTTGTCGAATTTCTCTTGAGGGTGTTTCCCGAGAACAAATCCCTCACATACTCCCTTGGAGAAATGGATTTCTGGTAGACCATCAACTAATTTGTGCTTGCTAAGTTGTTGCATGTATCTGAAATTCAAATGTCCAAACCTTTCGTGCTATATCCTACTACTTTCATCAACATGAGTAAGCAGTAAAGCAGAATCAGGTTCAATGAATTCAGAAAATGTATACAATCTAGACTGATGATTTACCTCACCGGTAGCAACCCTGGAGTTGGTTTGCATGTTGTATATGTCCATGGAATTTTGTGTGAAGATGACTTTCTTTCCAGTGCTGGAATTTTTCATTTGATACATAGAGAGAAGGTTGACAGAAAGCTTGGGAACATGAAACACATTCTCGAAACTTCCGTTGGTGAGTCCAATCCTTCCTTTGTCGGTGACTTCGACAGAAGAGTTGTCCCCCATCAGAATAGGAGGACCTTTGCATGCATCCAATGAAGAATATACTACTTCTGAGGCAACCATGTGATGTGATGATCTTGAGTCTACGATCCAAGCATCGGGAGAGGAGTTGATGGCAACCAAGGCATGGCTAGAATTTCCTTTCTTGGAATTCAGATCTTCTGGCTTCTTCTTCTTTGCACCCTCGGGGATGCGATCTCCAAGGTTGTTTTGCTGAAGTATCTGAGACATCAGATCTTTTTTTTTTTGCATGCATGCGGATTCTGAATGGAATCATTTGTGACAGTATGTGCATTTCTCTCCTTTTCTTCCCTTTTCTCCTTTGGAACCGGAGGCACCGGTGAAGGGTTTTGTGTACCCTTCCTTCTTTGTATGTGCATGAGATTTCCACTTATCTTTATCTTTATATTTCTGATATTTGTGGCTGCCATCATGCATAGTGAGTGCATGTGCCCTTGGGCCTTTTATTGCGCCCATGTTGATGAGCTTGGTTTGCTCTTGTGTCAGGGATTCGATAAAGTCCTCAAGAGAAGGCATCTTCCAGGTGGCCCCAGAGGTGAATCTAACAGTATGGAATGTGGATATGAATACAAAGAATTCAGGACCAAGCTTGGAGAGAATGGTAAGAACCATTTGTTTCTCCTCCATCGATTTATCAACCCCGCAAGCTTTGAGTTGCGACAGTAATTCCTTGAATTTTGTAAAGAAATCTTGGATATTGTCGAAGCTTTTTGGATCCAATGTGATCATCTCCACCTCCAGCATGTGTTCCCTCATCTCATCTTGTTTTCCAAAGATCCCTTCCAATATTTTCCAGGCTTCATTGGGATTCTTACAGGAAGATATGTGAAAAAGGATATCAAGAGAGATAACACTGCAAATTGTTCTGGGTGCCTCATCCATGTGATTTAAGTACTTGGATTTTTCTATGGCTGATGTCGATTTTGTATCTGTATTCATGGTTAACCTATGCAACCCTCTATATCGGATATGTATGGCTATTTTCTCCTTCCATGCAAAATAGTTGTAAGGTGTAAGAATGAACTCTTTTTGGAATTCCATCTTTCCGCTGTCTTCAATCTTTTATACCTACAAAAAAATTTGGTGTAGATTTTGCTTAGCATTCTATTGGCTCTGATACCATGTAAATGTGTTGAACCTGCACAGAATATATCTAGCTAAACAATAATACACACATTTTCAAAGAGAATTGAAAAGGAAGAAGGAGAGAAAGAATGGAAGGAATTCTCATTAATCGTTGTGAATAATGAATAATTTACACATGATATACTTTGTATATCTCAATGATTTCGACTTGAGGTGAACCAAGTCGCCATAGTGGTGGTCTAGAGTGATCTGGACACACACCAATAGTTACGGGAGTGAACTGCCACCTATTCTAGTCTCTCAGGTAGTTACGGGAGTGAACTGCCACCTAGTTGAGTTAACTAGTCAACTAGTCTTCAGTGAACTGACTAAACAGAGAGTAGTGAGGAATTAACTCAGGGAATCAAGGCTAATGTGCCACTCTGGTGATGATACCAAGGCAAGGTCGAATTAGCATGGTGATGATCCCAGTGCAACATCTAAACTCAACTCAACTAATCAAACTGAAATGTCAACTGAAAGAGAATATTCTCCAGGTGGAATATTCTCTCCTAAAATATAGGAGACTGGATAATGACTAATTATGACTAATAAACAAATAAAAACCTTAGGAAAAATAAATCCTAGGTGTGTGTGAAGTAACAAGTAACTCCAACACCCTAAGGATTTGAAACCCCCTCAAGATATCTTTGGAGACCTTGAGGTTGGAGATATTGAATACTCGCCTTCACAAATCAATGAGGGGGAGTATGGGAACGAAATATGGAGAACCTGCACCTTTTATGTTACCCTCCAAATCAACGATTTCCTTCTCCATAATTGTGTGTTTAACCCATATACCCCTAGAAACATTATGACCGAAAGGGTTATGTACCAACTAGGTCTCAATATATCACAACCAAACACACAAGGTGGTTTCACATGAGGCATTATCAAAGACCTAAGTGTTTCCTTCCATGCTTGCCCTGATGCCTCTTTCAAGATCGATGTAACGGTGATAGACGCTTTAAGTAGCTGGGGAAATCTACTCTGTAAAGACTTGATAGAAAAATTGATCGGGAGCTTCCAAGACCAATGGTCCAAAGCTATTATACCTCACCCCGAAGGAGGATTCTTTACCCTTCACAAAGAACCCATTACAGGTTGCCTCATCGAAACTCCCGAAGAACCCAATAATCATCTCCTTTATGTGAATAATGGGATTGAAAGTTGGTTTGTCCAAGGAGGAAATTCAGTGGATGAACTTAGCAAAACACCTGGAGGAATATGGACCCTGGATTTTGATGGTGCTCATTCGAGTTCTGGTTCAGGGGTAGGCATCGTCCTAACAACCCCATCCAAGGAAACTTTCTACTACTCCTATAGACTTGAATATCATTGTACGAACAATGTTGTTGAATATGAGGCTTTGATTATAGGTATTAATTTAGCAATCAACAAAGGTGTCACACACTTTAGGGTTATAGGAGATCCAGACTTAATAGTATCACAATTTTTGTTAAACTTTGTTGCAAAGAATGAGAGATTAAAAAGGTACGGTAACTTTGTAAGATCTATTACAAAATCCTTTGAGGTAGTATCAATCGAAGCAAGTCCTAGAGAAGAAAACTATGTGGCAGATGCCCTGGTTGTCTCAGCATCCACTTTACAACCTTGTGATGCCCCCCTCCAAAACTTGTGCAAAATGGAAGTCCTATTTAGACCATCAATCCTTGATAACCTGGAACATTGGTAAGTCTTTGAATATGATAGTCAAATCCTTAGATTCATAGAAAACAACATCGAATTCACCATTTCGCAAGTAAAGTTCCTAGCTGATTCCATGGACCTAGACATAGTAAACTTGCAAAATAACACTCTGTCGAAGGGGTGTGTTCCTTTAGAACAACTCTTTGATAAACACGATGTTTACAAAGGAAAAAACCCCAAACAACAAATAAATGAAGCCTTAGAATTCAACATCGGCACTGAGATAGATCCAAGAATGGTCAAAATAGGGAAAGGTACTACAGAAAAGGAGATGAATGAGATACTTGACCTCATAAGAGAGTTTAAAGATACCTTTTCTTGGAATTATGATGAATTAAAGGCTTATAGGGGTGACATGCCATACCTTTGACAGAGGGAACCAAACCTTTCCGAAAAAAGCTAAGACATATTAACCCTAAGTTGGCAAGCCAGATACAAAAGGAACTTCAAAAGATGGTAGATGTTGCTATCATAGCTCCCATTAGATATTCATCATGGATGTCCAATTTGGTAGTTGTCCGAAAGAAAAGTGGTGACATTCGCCTATGCGTAGATTTTTGAAACCTTAACCAGCTATCTTTGAAAGACAATTACCCCCTCCCAAATATGGAACACTTATTACAAAGGGTCACAAGGGCAAGCATGATGTCCATGCTAGATGGATTTTCTGGATACAATCAGGTGCTACTCAAGAGAGAAGATCAACTAAAAACAACATTTACCACACCATGGGGAACATTCATGTACCTAAGAATGCCTTTCGGCCTTATGAATGCAGGTTCAACCTTTCAAAGAGAAATGGACTTTTCTTTTAGAGATCTCATTCAGAAAATCATAGAAATTTACCCAGATGATCTCACGGTCATGTCAAAAGAAAGAAAAGACCATATCTCACACCTCATAATTGTCTTTGAAAGATGTAGAAAATATGGTATCTCCTTGAACCCTAAGAAGTTTGTTTTTGGGATAGATAAGGGAAAGTTATTGGGACACATAATCTCAGAGGGAGGAATTTATGTCGACCCAGAGAGGATCCAATCTATCCAAGATGTACGCCCCCCAACCAACAAAAAATCCCTACAATTATTCTTCAGGAAAATAAACTTTATTCGAAGATTTGTCCCAAACTTTGTCGAAAGAATAAAACCCATGAGTGCATTACTCAAAAAGGACACGACATTCAGGTGGGATGATAAGGCCATTAAATCTTTTGAAGATATAAAAGATGCCATTTCCCAAGCCCCAGTTCTGGTTAGTCTTGATTATTGGCAGGATTTCATGATATTCTCTTTTGCCTCTCAAGATACCATCGTAGGTGTCTTGTTGCAGAAAGATGTCGATGACCATGAACACCCCATTGCATTCATGAGTAAATTCCTTAGGGATTCAGAGATGAATTATTCGATTACCGAGAAGCAGGCTTACGCCTTGGTGAAATCCCTTAAGCATTTTAGAAACTATGTGGGTTACAATAAGATTAAGGCTTATGTCCATTACCCAGCAGTAAAGGATGTTTTATCACAACAAGATTGTATGGGTACTAGGGGTAATTGGGTTTCCAAGATCCAAGAATATGATTTAGAAATAAAACCCACCAAGATTGTGAAGGGACAAGAGTTATCACAAATGTTGATTGAGAGCAAACAAGAAGCTATACAAATGGGACATGACGAACAAATAAACGTGGTAGTAAGTGGGCTAGAACACGATGAATGGTATTCCGACATAATATACTACCTTAATAATTTGTCATGCCCAGACCATCTAGTAGACTATAAAAGAAGAGCCCTAAGACTTAAAGCTATGAAGTACTGTTTAACTGAGAATGGCCTTGGCTGGAAGGACCCGGTTGGAGTTCTCCTTAGATGTGTGAACTGAGAAGAAGCCAACAAGTTGTTGAAGGAATTACACTCTGGGCATTGTGGTGGGAACTTCATTGCCCGTACTAGTGCACACAAGATCTTAAGAGCTGGATATTATTGGCCAACATTGTTCGCTGATACTCACTGATATGTCCGATCATGCCAACCTTGCCAATACTTTATTGGTAAACAAAATCTCCCAGCACAACCTTTCAAACATGTGGTGGTAGAAGCTCCTTTTCAATAGCGGGGATTAGACTTTATTGGTGAATTTAAAGATAATTCGAGTAATGGTTACCGACGGATTTTGACCGCCACATATTATTTTACCAGGTGGGTAGAATTTTCTCCCACAAAGAAATCCACTAAAGAGGTGGTTATGAATTTCTTGGAGGAAAGAATCATAACAAGATTTTGGGTCCCATCCAAAATTACCACGGACAATGCCAAAGTTTCAGCTCCCTTGCATTAGCAGAATTTTGTTTCAAGTATGGCATTGTTCTATCTCATTTGTCAAAATACTACCCACAAGGAAACGTCTTAGCAGAATCAAGCAATAAGAACCTCATGAATATCATTAAGAAGGTCATGGAAGAGAACAAAAGGTCTTGGGATAGCAATATCAAGTATGCCTTGTGGGAAAATCGAATAACAACAAAGACCTCAACATGAAAAAACCTCGTTTGAACCAGTGTATGGGTTGGAAGCCAAACTGCATGTGAATCTCCAAATCCCTATCCTTCGTTTTGCTCAGTAATACGCCACCTAAGGAGAAGCAATCCAAGGGAGAATTAACCAGTTAGTAGATTTGGATGAATCCAAGAGGGTTGCTCTGAGCCAAATGGCGAGAAACCAAGAGAAAGTTAAGAACACCTTCAATCACAAAGAAAAAGAAAGAGGTTTTACTGAAGGAGACTAGTGTTGTTATGGGACAAAAGAAGGGAGAAACCTGGCATGCATAAGAAGTTGGATGGATTATGGATAGGTCCCTACAAGGTCATCAATCATGCAAGAACAAACTCTTTTAACTTGACAACCCTCGAAGGAGAAGCTTTGAAGCTACCTGTGAATGTTATACACATCAAGTGCTACTTCCCGCCAGCAACATGACATGTGAGTACATATAAGTAGGTAGGCATTTGCATTCATTGTATATACCATCTACATATCATGTTAGAGTAGTGTAGTTGTAGTTTCATTTCCATTTGTACATATTCTTGCTTACTTTTGTTTCATTGTATCATATATGAGCAAGGGGTGATATCACCACCCCAAAATATTACTAATTATTTTTGTTGAGATCTAGCAGATTACAGGTCATGCCAGAGATGTTGAGGTTCTCAAGCACTCTATAGTGAGCACATGTCCCCAAGTTGGAGCCAGATGTTATCCCATATCCTAGGGATAACTAAGGATATTATGTCTTGAGGCCCACAGGTCCTAGACATGGAGTATCAAGAGCAATATGACTTGAACTTGGTCTCAGAGGGCTCATCTTTTCTTCAGTGCATCCTATCTATCATCAGCAACAACATCCATCGCATCGGTCTAATCCTAAAGTAGCATTGGCTCTTGCTCCGTGAGGTAATGAGTCATGGTATCATGGTATCTGTCACTCTAATTTTTGAAGCATTTGAATATGTGCACTAAACTCTCTTTTGTTTCATAACGTTTGCTTGGAAATTATGCTCTTTAACTTGTTCATACCTGGGAGGGTGACAAAGTGCCCTAGTAATTTAGTTCCCTTAGGGACGAGTTGCCACTAGGTGGGTCTATGAAAGGTCATCGCCCATTCCTTCCATACTTACCACTTTTCATCATTGTCCTTCTCATCTTTCCCTACCTTGTTTCGGGCATTAGGTTTGCCAACTAGTAAGGGTTGTACCTTGCCTTGTGGGAAGAAGGGGCTAAAGGCCCAGAGGGTAAAAGTAGCTGGAAAAAGTTAAAATCCAAAATGAAACCTTGAGATGCTTCACCCAAGGATTCCCAAGAAAGCAATAAATGACTTCTCAGTAAGAAAAGGGGACCCGTAAAATAAAATAAAACTCAAGATCTAGTTGGTGGATAGAAGGTCTCATCATGAGCCGGCCTATTAGGTCCATGGGCATGTAGCGGAATGACACTACCATCTATCTGGTCACCAAACTAGGGTAGTGGCTCTTGGTGGCATAGCCAAGAGAAAGGGGGTCTCATCACAAGCCAACCTTGTCATTTCCGTGAAGTGCTTGTGGGTAACGTTGTCACACTAGTGTTGAGACATAACTTATATTTCTTGGTACATGGTTGAGGGTTTTGGTTGTGAAGTGGTTATGAAGTTGTTTGTGTGGTTTGAGGTTGCATATCAGTAAGGTTTTGATGTCTAGTCCATGTGAGAATTGTTACACATGATTATGATTGTATGCAAATGTATGGCACATGACTAGAGAGATATAGATGCACATTGTTTGAGTGATATTCTTGAGATTTTGAGATTTGATCTATTGAGGAGAGTATTGTGACATATTGTTGGTGATGGTTATGAGGTATTGTGATGTGCATAGTTGATGCACTTGTTATGGTACAGGTTGTGTGAGTGATTGATGTACATGGTTGATAGAACAAGTTGATCGGTATAGGTTGATCGATATAGGTTGTGACAGGGTACAAGTTAATGTGACAAAGGAAACAAAGGGTCTGAGTTTCATAAAAGTGAAAACCCTAGATTTATGAGGGTGTACATAGGTTGCAATATAGACATGACATGTACATACACAAGCTGCAATATAGATAGGTCACGTACATACGTGAGTTGTAGCATAGATAGGTCGTGTACCTATTGGTATTTGTTGGTACAGGCTGACTATTGGTACTGGTTCATTCCAGGTGACTGTTACAGGTTGGTTAAAGGTGGTTGGCACAAATTGGTACAAGTTTAATATGCTATATCTCATAATGATAGTGTGGAAATCATTCATCATCTATTTGACATTTAATTTCAAGGCGACATGACGGGGCAAGGAAAGGGGGTTGTAGCCTCCCTCCGGTTGATGCCAGAGAATCAAGGAGTTGGAGCTTCCTTCAAGTTGGATCCTAAGAACAAGGTGGTTGTAGCCACCTTCCGGTTGAAGATGGATAACATAGGGGGTTGTAGACTCCTTCTGGTTGTAGCCAGAGAATTGGGGAGTTGGAGCTTCCCTCAGGTTGTAGCCTGAGAAACTAGGGGGTTGGAGCCTCCTTCTTGTTGGAGCTGGAGAATTGGAAGTTGGTGCTTCCTTGAATGTAATTCTTGACATATAAGAAAATATTCTGAGGTTTTCTCCCACATTGGGTTTCCACGTAAATATTTGTGTATTTTGCATTGTGTGGATGTGTTTGTTATTGTTTATTATGCACTGATGAATGTTAATGTGTATGATACAGTAATATGTTGATGATGAACAGATGCACATGGTTGAAAAAGTTAAAGGAATAGAAATTGTGGTTAAAAGTATTAAAAGTGGTATAATTGCTCATTATTGATTCACCCCCCCCCCCCTTAGTAATCCAACAATTGGTATCAGAGCAGTTTCCTTCAGGAAAACAATTTAACTACTGGAAGGAGATCATGGATCATTCTAGAGTTGGGATACCACAATTTAATGGTGAGAGATATGCACTTTGGAGCAAGAAAATACAGACATACATACATGCACATGGATTCGATGTTTGGAAATCAGTGGTGGAAGGATACTGTTATCCCATATCCTAGGGATAACTAAGGAGATTATGTCTCGAGGCCCACATGTCCTAGACATGGAGTACCGAGAGCCATATGACTTGAGCTTGGCCCCGAAGGGCCCATATTTTCTTGAGTGCATCATATCTATCAACAACAGCAACATCCATCCCATCAGCCTTATCCTTAAGTAGCAGTGGGTCTTTGTCCATGAGGTAATGAGTCTGGGTATCATGGTATGTGCCACTCTGATTTTTGAAGCATTTGAATATGTGCACTAAACTCTCTTTTGTTTCATAACGTTTGCTTGGAAATTATGCTCTTTAACTTGTTCATACATGGGAGGGTGACAAAGTGCCCTATTAAGTTGGTTCCCTTAGGGATGAGTTGCCACTAGGTGGTTCTATGAAAGGTCATCGTCCATTCCTTCCATACTTACCACTTTTCATCGTTGTCCCTCTCATCTTCCCCTACCTTGTTTAGGGCATTGGGTTTTCCAAACTAGTAAGGGTTGTACCTTGCCTTGTGGGAAGAAGGGGCTAAAGGCCCAGAGGGTAAAAGTAGTTGGCAAAAGTTAAAATAAAAAATGAAACCTTGAGATGCATCACCCAGGGATTTCCGAGAAAGTAATAAATGGATTCTTAGTAAGAAAAGGGGACCCGTAAAATAAAATAAAACTCAAGATCGAGTTGGTAAATAGGATGTCTCATCATGAGTCGACCTATTAGGTCCATAAGCATGTAGCGGTATGACACTACCATCTATCTGGTCACCAAACCAGGGTAGTGGCTCTTGGTGGCATAGCCAAGAGAAAGGGGGTCTCATCACGAGCCAACCTTCTCATTTTCGTGAAGTGCTTGAGGGTAACGTTGTCACCACTGGTCACCACGCCAGGGTAGTGTCCCCCAGCTATTCTATTGAAAATAAAAAAGCAATAAGACAAAGAATAAAAGGCATTGAATGGGATAGGAAACAATGGCATCCATGACAAGGTGCATCTCGCCCTCTACAAAGGCACCCACAGGTAAGACCTGCATTTCCCTGTTATCACTGCACCCCTTGCCCAAACATTCCATACACCATTTCATACACTTACGTGACCTAGATTGGTATTCACCTGGGAAACACCCCAAACTTGAGGAGGATTAACCCAATAGGACATCCGAAGACCCTCTCCAAACCCGACTTGTTAAACTGCATAACGTCTTTGAGCATTTGTCTGGGTAAAGGGGGATTTGATGCACATGTTTGGGTAATTTGATTATTGGATGTGATTGACATTGTTATGATCCATGTGACTTATGAGCCCATGGAGGGTGTACTTGTTTTTTCCGCACGACCATGCCCAGTGGACAGGTACATATGGGGAGATTATTAGCTTAGACCTCCATGAGGCTAAAAGCCCACTAGATGGATGTTGTGACCCCAACCAGGGGCAGAGAGACACCATAGGATGGCACTAGGAAAGAAGAAGAACGTTTCCCCGAGAGACTTTGGCAGGCCTAGACCCAGGGGGGTCTTGCCCTTATACAACGATGTTGGCCCTTGAAGGCCCCTGACATCATCATATTGATGCTTGACGTCATCAATTAAGGTTTGGCATGAGGACGGATTGGTGCTAGTTGGCACGTGTGGTAGATTCTGAGGCCTAGCATTCCATGATGGGGGCCAACGTCACCCTAAGAGGGGGATGACATCATCCCTAAAGTCAATTTAGTGTTTTAATTATTAATTTTATATAAAAACTAGATTTTTGATGTAAATTGGCCATGTCGGCCTTTTGTGACCTAAAAGACAATTAAAGGTCATTGTCATTGTATAAATAAGAGTTAAAACTCTTTTATTATTTCATCATTCATTCATCACTCAAGTAGAGGTCTGAAATTCGGACTCCCTTAAGTGTTATTGATTGAAAGTAGTGGTGCACACTTCTTGAAGGAGGCAATTTTTGGTGCATTTTGGCTATTTTCTTATGGAGGATCTTCAACTAGGGTGATTTGCTAGATTATTCTTGGTGAATTAAGTGGAAATTCTGAATTTCTTTATTGTGAATGAATGCTATGGTTATTTTTTACTTGTTTCATGTCTAATATTATGAAATTGCTAGCTTGAAACCCTAGGGGATTGACATATGTTATTATCTTTTTCCCTATAATCTTCCACGTGTTAAAATCTCTTGAAAGGCACCTAATTTTAAGTAGATACTAGAGCCCTACCATTGTATCACTCTAGTAACCCTACTTCCATTTCCCTATTGCATAATTTATTACATTTTGTTTAAGGAAAGAGAAAATCGTTAGGGCCTAACCCTTGTTACTTTCTAGTAATTTTCTCTTGGAAATGGATTTTTGAGGCCTTGGGATACCAACACCTCTCTTGTCCTCTCCATCCCTTAACGTATTATTATCATTGCTATATTTCCTTTAAGATTTGTTGCAGCCATTAGTGACTCCATTTACCCTAGAAAGGCACTAGACTACCTCTTACAATTGGTGAACGAGGAAACAAACACTGATACTCTTATCCTTGAACTCTTTACTAACATTTTCTAACCCTAAATTTGACTAACTCCTTTGCTAACTTGTTGTTGTAGCAAAACATTGCTACATCCATATAAACATACATTAAATTGGCACATTTACCCACATAAATCACACTAGAACCAATCAAAATTCAATTGTGATAATTGCTAGTGAATCTACTAGGTAAGTGTTAGTTTTGTGTGTAGTTTTCTTGAAATTTTGACCATTTAAACTTGCTATTGTTGGAAAATATAGCTATAGCCATCTAAATGCAGAAAAATCTCTGCAAAAGTGACATTGAAAGCTAGCTAAACATTGCCAACTTTGCTTGTGACAATTTACTACCAATTTGCCTAGTCAAAGTCACTTTTTATTGTCTTTTTCAAGCAATTTTAAGGTTTGAATCTTGTGGTTTTTATAAGATATTACTCGTTGTTATAAACTGATGCATTACTGCAAATTCACAATTAGCTAGCTTATTTTATGAAGGTTTATTGTCTTATGAAGTACTAACAATCATCTGGTACTTTGAAAGTGCTATGTTTGCCTTGTTGTCTTGTTCTAGGAAGGTACACAATATTATCAATTTACTTCATCCATAAGAAATAAAAGAAACCTTTGATTTGAGTGATCTATGAGAGGGGAATGATTTCCTTGTGACTATTTGCCTTAGCCTTCTCAAACCCCCCAGGTCACCAGGGACGTCTCCCCTKGGGTAGTCTTGACATACTCCTAAATAGAAAGGGATCTCCTATTAAGGTGACAGTGATAGGTTATTCCCAGTTACACCAATTYTGTACCCACTTGCCTTGGGTTTTTGGGAAAGTACAAWTTGTGTGATAACAAATACAAAGCACCAACTATTTCTCCAATAGACAAGGATGAAAATAAACTTGCAGAAAATAATTCAAGAGCCAAGAACGCTATTCATAATGATGTAAATGAATCAATATTTAYTAAAATCATGTATTGTGAATCTRCCAAGGAGATGTGGAACAAACTAAAGACTATCTATGAAGGAGATGGAAAAGTTAAGGAAGCCAAACTTCAGATCTTCAAAGCAAAGTTTGAACATTTAAAGATGAATGAAGATGAAAACATAGCAGCCTACTTTCTATGGATCGATGAGGTAGTAAACGACATCAAAGGCTTGGGAGATGAGATAAAAGAATTGGATGTTGTTAAAAAGGCACTAAGATCTCTACCAATGAGATTTGATTCAAAGATATCAACCTTATAAGAAATAGTGTATCTAGATACAATGACCATGGATGAGCTACATGGGATACTCACAACTTATGAGATGAGTACAGAACAAGACAATCTTGTTACATCGGAAGTTTCATTCAAAGCATCTAAGAAGACAAAGAAAAGTAACAAGCAACAATCAAAGTCAATTCGCAAACAAAAGCCAAAGTCATAATGTAGCTACAACGATGATTCAAAAGAAGATGAAGAAATGACAAACTTCGTAAGAAAGTTGCAAAAGGGAACAAGTAAATATAAAGGTAATCTTCTGTTGAAAAGTTTTAATTGCGGTATAATTGGTCATTTTCCAAATAAGTGTCCTTATACCAAAAATTCAGATAGTGATGAAGAGGAAGATCCCAAGAAAGAAAAGAGATATCAAAAGGGAAACTCGAAAAACAAAAAGAAAGCATTCAAGATAAATCTATACTCAAGAAAAAACAACTCCTCATCTCGTGAAGATGATGAAACTGACAATGCTTTAGAAAAGGTATTATTCATGGCTAAGGAAAATCAAACAAGAAACTCTGATAGTTTAGAAGAAGAAGGCGAAGTCGATCTTAGAGCATAATTAATTAGTGCCTTAGAAGATCTAAGGAATGAAAGAAAGAAAAACAAGTCACTCAAGAAAGAGCTAAAAGTAAAAGAAACCGAGAATCTCAACTCAGAGGAAGTGAAGCAGATAATTATGAAGTTGAAAGTTCAGGTTGAAGAAGATAGAAGGATTGAAGAAACACTCAAAAGTCAACTAGCAGAGAATGAGAAGATGATTGAAAGGTTGGAAGCAAAAGCAGACACTCTAAGAAAAGATCTTCAGAAGTAGAACATGCATCAAGATAGCACCAAGACATTGGATAAGATCATCAACAAACAAAATCCATATTATGACAGGTCTCGACTAGGATACAACCAAATGCAGACTGAGAAAGGTTCAAGCTCTGTGACGAAAGCAACATAACAAAAGAGTTATGCAGAAGTTCTCAAAGGAAGGAATCATGGTCAACTAGAATCAGAAAGAAATGAATACAAAAGACCTTCTACATTCAAGCAACAAGGAAGCTTCAATCATTACAACCAAAGAGAAGATCTTGATAAGCCAAGGCATAAGTACTACACTACAAGGAAATTCATTCACTCCTAGGTATGTAAATTTATTTTATGGTCATTATTTTTATTGTACTAAATTTGGACATAAGGTTGCAGATTGCATGGCTTATGAAATAAATAATCAAGAAAAAAATGTTTATGTGGCCCCACAAAATATTGAATGTTACAAGGACACACAACTCGAAATTGCAGAAGTGTGATAAGCCCTCCCATGGAAGAAAATATTGATGTGGGACATAAGAAGGTTTGGAGAAGAAGTGAAAAACAAGAGGAGCAGGTAAATGGAGAATGGGTACAAGGAATCATGCTTTTAGGATTTGCAGCAACACAAGAACACGATGACTTTACAGGAAAAGAGGAAAGTGTCGGAAGTTAGGTGGAGGATGCAGAAGACGTCAACACTCAAAATGATGACATAATTCAGAAAGTGAAAGAAATATATATATATATATATATATATATATATGAAGAGGGAGATGACTCCACATCAGAATGAGTATTGTTTTGAGCCATCCGTCTTGAAGACTCCCAGTTAATATGAATATTAGACATGGGGAGTCTATGCAATAGCTGAGACAAATTAGAGAACCATCCTTCAAGTAGCTTGTAGAGTTCGAGTAGACAGATTCAGAGCAGTCAGTTAGCAGAAGCACAATATGACAGATTGATCAATTGTAGCAGTGAAGACTTCATGAGAGTACACTGACATATGGGTCAACATTGTGGACAATTGTATAGAAAAGTCATAGACAATATGGACAGATATGGATTCTTAAGAACACTTAGCAGGTTTGAAAATACATATGACAGTGGTTGAGAGCATGGGTTCAAAGATTGGGTTCACAAATTCGTTCAGAGAGTGGTTTAGAGATAAAGGAACATTATCACAACGAATGATATTGATACATGAATATTTGAGTGCTTATTCTTTAATGCTTTTCATATATGCCATTTGATTACACAAGGAAGCACCAATGGACAATAACTCCAAAAGGAAGCAGGTACATGAATGCCTACATTGATTTACACAACAACGTGTAGAGAAGTCACCAGAGAGAGAGACCCGAAAAGGAAGACATGGGAGACATACCCACAGGGGGACCTATTCTTTTTTCCATGATTGGTTAGAACATGCTCAGTGTAAGGAGGAGACATGTTGACAGGGGGAGTTAATACTTTGTCAAAGGGAGAGATAAAGTAATCAGAGGCATGAAGACAAGGGGAGCAACCTCAAAGGGAGATATCATTTCCATTGATGTCAAAGGGGGAGAGATAGAAACATTGATGAGGGAGATGACAATGTTGCCATGACCAAGTGTTTCCAAAAATGTTGGTGTTGCCATCAATGCTAAAGGGGGAGATTGTTGGTGTTGCCATCAATGGAAAAGGGGGATATTGTTGCACAGTTGGATTAGGTTGATGGATAGTTAGTTTGGGTTGTTGGTTGTAATTGATGTCAACTCTTGGAGAGTGATATTGTAGATTGATGTCAACCCTTGGAGAATTCCAATAGCGAATTCTGGTAGCACAAAGGTATGGGTAAGGGACCCGAGTTTGTTTGAGAAATAAAGACATGAAGATCAATGTATATGCAGGTGAGCCTATTGTGGATGGATAATACATGTCTTTCCATTTCCGGTGGCATGTGGAACATCACATAACTCCTCACAGTTAGAGAGTTATGGCCTTGTGAAGTTGGAGAACCCTCATGAGTTTTCTAGAAGCCCCTAGAAGGTCAAAGAAGTCAAATTATTCTAGAAGCTATTAGAAGAAGTTGACTAGCCAAGTGGGTGAAACTAGGAGTTAATCATGGGTTAAGTGGTTGCATTAACAAAATATTTAAAAATAAATTAGTTGCAACTAGAAGTGGAGAACTTAATATTTGTGGATAAAGTGGTTGTAAGTGGACAAGTGGTTAGAAGTTGGTTGGCTCTAAAAGAAAGAAGTTGGGTAAATTAGTTAGAAGGTAACCCCTTGAGGAAGCTACTTAGAGAGTATAAATAAGAGAGCAAGGGTCTCATATTATCACCTAATGAGCATATAGAATATCTATCATTTTGTGAAAGGTTATTGCAGGTACTCACTAATACATCTTAAGTTACGCAAGATTGAGGAAGTGAAAGAGGGTTGACAATGAAAGTTTCAGAATTGCAGAAATACTAAAAAAACCCTAGTTTTTGAGGTGTACATGGGCTGCAGTGGAGAAGGGAGTGTACGTACATAAGTTGCAGTGGAGAAAGGCGAGTACGTATGTGGGTTGCAGTGGAGAAGGGAGAGTATGTACTTGGGCTGAAGGAGAACAAGGTGTGTAGAGTTGAGAAAAACCATGAAATCTTGAGTTGTTGAAGGTGTCAGATTCTCAGAGTCTGAAAGCAAGCTCCCAGGAAGGTCTACAGTGATCAAGTACATCATATCTATCTACAGATTCAAAAGGTATGTCATATTCTTATGTGTAGTTGGATGTTGTTGTCTCCATGAGATATGGTTATGGGAGTTTAAGGTTTTGCCCTAGAAAGGTTGTTGGTTACATGGCACTTATGGTATGAGATAAATATACATAAATACAACACTAGTATGTTGGTATTATTCATTGGTACATCTTGTCGGTTCAAGTGTTGAGACATAGCTTGTATTTCTTGGTACATGGTTGAGGCTTTTGGTTGTGAAGTGGTTGTGAAGTTGTTGGTGTGGTTTGAGGTTGCATATCAATAAGGTTTTGATGTCTAGTCCATGCGAGCATTGTTACACATGATTATGATTGTATGCACATGTATGGCACATGACTAGAGAGATATAGATGCAGATTGTTTGAGTGATATTCTTGAGATATTGAGATCTGATCTATTGAGGAGAGTATTGGGACATATTGTTGGTGATGGTTATGAGATATTGTGATGTGCATAGTTGATGCACTTGTGATGGTACATGTTGTGTGAGTGATTGATGTACATGGTTGATAAAACATGCTGATTGGTGCAGGTTGATTGGTACAAGTTGTGACAGGGTACAAGTTGATGTGACAGAGGCAATAAAGAGTCTAAGTTTCAGAAAAGTGAAAACCCTAGCTTTTTTAGGGTGTATGTGGATTGCAATATAGACAAGACACACACATACACAGGCTGCAGTATAGATAAGTCACGTACATATGCGAATTGTAGCATAGACAGGTCACGTACATGTTGGTATTTTTTGGTATAGGCTGACTATTGGTACAGGTTCATTGCAGGTTATTGATACATGTTGGTTAAAGGTGGTTGGCACATATTGGTACAGGTTTACAGTGGTATATCTCGCAATGACAATGTGGCAATGATTCACCATCTATTTGGCATTTAATTTCAAGGCGACAGGACAGGGCAAGGAAAGGGATTTGTATCCTCCTTCCAGTTGGTGCCATAGAATCAAGGAGTTGGAGATTCCTTCAGGTTAGAGCCTGAGAACTAGGTGGTTGTAGCCAGAGAACATAAGGTGTTGTAGCCTCCTTCCGGTTGTAGCCAGAGAATTGGGGATTTGGAGCTTCCCTCAGGCTGTAGCTTGAGAAACCAGGGGGTTGGGTCCTCCTTCCAGTTGGAGTTGGAGAATTGGAAGTTGGTGCTTCCTTGAATGTAATTCTTGACATATAAGAAAAACATTCAGTGGTTTTCTCCCGCATTGGGTTTCCACGTAAATATTGGTGTACTGTGCATTATGTGGATATGTTTGTTATTGTTTATTATGCACCGATGAATGTTAATGTGTTGATGATGAATGGATGAACATGGTTGAATAAGTTAAAGGAATATAAATTGTGGTTAAAAGGATTAAAAGTGGTATAAAAAACCCTAGTTTTTGAGGTGTACATGGGCTGGAGTGGATAAGGGAGAGTACGTATGTGAGTTGCAGTGGAGAAAGGAGAGTACGTACGTGGGCTGCAGTGGAAAAGGGAGAGTACGTGCTTGGGCTAAAGGAGAACATGGTGTGTAGAGTTGAGAAAAACCATGAAAGCTTGAGTTGTTGAAGGTGTCAGATTCTCGGAGTCTGAAAGCAAGCTCCCAGGAAGGTCTACAGTGATCAAATACATCAGATCTATCTACAGATTCAAAAGGTATGTCATATTCTTATGTGTAGTTGGATGTTGTTGTCTCCATGAGATATGGTTATGGGAATTTAAGGTTTTTCCCTAGAAAGGTTGTTGGTTATATGGCACTTATGGTATGAGCTAAATATACATAAATACAACACTGGTATGTTGGTATTATTCATTGGTACATCTTGTCGGTTCAAGCGTTGAGACATAGCTTGTATTTCTTGGTACATGGTTGAGGCTTTTGGTTGTGAAGTTGTTGGTGTGGTTTGAGGTTGCATATCAATAAGGTTTCGATGTCTAGTCCATGCGAGCATTGTTTTACATGATTATGATTGTATGCACATGTATGGCACATGACTAGAGAGATATAGATGCACATTGTTTTAGTGATATTCTTGAGATATTGAGATCTGATCTATTGAGGAGAGTATTGGGACATATTGTTGGTGATGGTTATGAGGTATTGTGATGTGCATAGTTGATGCACTTGTGATGGTACAAGTTATTTGAGTGATTGATGTACATGGTCGATATAACATGCTGATTGGTACAAGTTGATTGGTACAAGTTGTGACAAGGTACAAGTTGATGTGACAGAGGCAACAAAGGGTCTGAGTTTTAGAAAAGTGAAAACCCTAGCTTTTTGAGGGTGTACGTAGGCTGCAATATAGATAAGACACGTACATACACAGGCTGCAATATAGACAAGTTACGTACATATGCAAGTTGTAGCATAGACAAGTCACGTACATGTTTGTATTTTTTGGTATAGGCTGACTACTGGTACAGGTTCATTGCAGGTTATTGGTACAGGTTGGTTAAAGGTGGTTGGCACATATTGGTACAGGTTTACAATGGTATATCTCACAATGACAATGTGGCAATGATTCATCATCTATTTGGCATTTAATTTCAGAGCGACATGACAAGGCAAGGAAAGGGGGTTGTAGCCTCCTTCCAGTTGGTTCTAGAGAATCAAGGAGTTAGATCTTCCTTTAGGTTGGAGCCTGAGAAATAGGTGGTTGTAACCACCTTTCGGTTGTAGCTAAAGAACATAAGGTGTTGTAGCCTCCTTCCAGTTGTAGCCAGAGAATTGGGGAGTTGGAGCTTCCCTCAGGCTGTAGCTTGAGAAACTAGGGGGTTGGATCCTCCTTACAGTTGGAGCTGAAGAATTGGAAGTCGATGCTTCCTTGAATGTAATTCTTGACATATAAGAAAAACATTCTGTGATTTTCTCCCACATTGGGTTTCCACATAAATATTGGTGTACTGTGCATTATGTGGATATGTTTGTTATTGTTTATTATGCATTGATGAATGTTAATGTGTATGATACAGTAATATGTTGATGATGAACGGATGAACGGATGAACATGGTTGAATAAGTTAAAGGAATATAAATCATGGTTAAAAGGATTAAAAGTGGTATATGTTGATGTTTGGACAACTTCGGGAAGACATTCTCTAACGATAATAATTAATAATATAATTATTAATTGATTATTAACTATAGTATATAATAAGTAAATAATAATAACAAATCGTTATTGATTATTCAAGGGACACATCCTTTCATGGATGGTCACCTTATGTTCCCTATATATGGAACACTCATCATTGTAATAATATATCTCTCATATCTCATATGAAGAAAAACCAACATGGTATCAAAGCAAGACTCGACCTCACTCCCTCATAGGAGGGCCCAGGTAAATATAAGAAAATAAAACTGTAGAATATAAAGGCCAGGTGAATTTTGTTTCCAATGGTATTGCCAGCGAGTGCAATGGCATCTCGTCATTGGTATGTGGTGGCTCGCGCCGAGTTTGATCCTGATCATCATCTGATTTTAGAAAAGGTCCATAAGGTGTCTTTTCAAGTAAATTCATCGGGGCCTCTATATTAAGCCATTGGGCTGCTCGATAAATTCCTTCTGCGTTTTTGTTGTAACAACAGATATTTGTTGGTGCGCCCTTGCTTGTGGATCTTCCTTTGGCAATAGTGTGACTTGCCTCTATTTTAGATCACTACCTCCTCTTAGATTTGGACCATGGACATGTTAATTATCCGCAGGGGAAATCACTCTCATATGGTTGACCGTAGGCTCGTTAAACATCAAACACACATC
>ML794825.1:170894-186443 GCA_009831015.1 Picea engelmannii | reverse complement strand
GGTTAAGTGCTCTTTTAAGGTGCCCTTGCAAGTGTTTTCTTATCTCAATGTTAGCACATGCAATATAACTTAAAACACATAACACTACCTCTAGATCTTTAACTTTAAAATGCTGATCTACACTTCTAAACATGCATAAATTTTACACAGGTATTTTTGGTCAACATGACCCTGGATAACCCCCCCCTGGGGAAAGCCAGTTTGGGATATATGTCTATATAATGATGATCAAAGCAAGAGATACAACAAGTAATACGATACAATGGAACTTGTATACATAGAAAGCTCCTTACAAGCCTTGCCACAAGATCCAGAGAGAGATGTGCCCAAACTCAAGTGCGCCCTCTCCCTTTGCTGCTCTCTGCACTGAAGTGAAGCGCTCTAGTTCCTCTTTGACCCAATGAAGAAGTCCCTCCACAGGAATGTGCTCTCTTGTGCTGCCTCTCCACTGAAACTGTCAGAACTGACTTCCTCCAAGTGAATCCACTACCAGGTAGCTGTCAACCCACTCCACTGGTGTGCCCTCCTCCTAGCAGATAAGATCACCATCAAATAACAGAGCCATAAGCTGGATGGCTCTCTCCATAGAAGCATGTGCCCTAGCTCTCCTCTCCCTATGCAACTGACTCATCTCAAGGCTCCAAGTCTTCCTCTCCTAGTGAGCAAATGAAGGAAATAAATGCGCCTCCTCTAGTAGATGCGCCCCTCCTCCATATAACATGCTCCCTCCAAGAAATGGAAACTAAAACTCCATGGATATGCTCTCCATGCAAGCTCAAGGTACCAAGAGCTTCCTCCTCAAGCTCTCAAGGGTTTCTCTCAAACCCTCATCAAGTGCGCCCTCTCCCTCCTTGAGAAATGCGCCCTCTCCTCTTCTCCAAAACTTATAAGTGAAGAATGAATCTCAATAATACACTTTACCCTCCTTTGGCCAAGCCCTAAAAGATCAATGGCCTAGATCCAATCTGGCCAAGTCTAATCAATGGATGAGATCTCACCCAAAAATCTCACTAAGGAAACCCACTTTCCTTAGTTGCTTTATGTCTATTAATTCACTCATATTGTGAATTAATTGTCACTTTAAAGTTTAATGCTTAAGTGACATATTTTACTTTTGATTTAAATCTCCTAAGTCAAAGTGAAATTAGAATCATAAAGTAAAGTACAAGGGTAATAGTCTTCCGCCTTTGTGCTTAGAGACTCATAAGCACATGGGGACCACTTTCCAAGGTACCCAAATCCCAACAAAAAATAGCTTTCTCCAACCATTTTCACCTCTAAAACAATTATGTAATTTATTTCTGCAGTTTTCTTTCGTATTTTGGGCATACTAACACTTAGAATAGGTCATTTCAATACAATATACTTTATGTAATTTTCTGCAGAAAATTTCTGTGTAAAAAGCATAATTTTTTTTAACATTTGTGTCACTTGTGCAACATTTCCAGCAAGCTTTTGCTTGCTGGTTTTTTGCAGGTTGGTGACTAAAGAGGTGGTCAAGAGGCCATTTGGGGCCACAAGAAGCTAAAGATCAACCTCCCAAAGTTGGGTAACTAATACCCTCATCTTCTCTTCTCATTCTTACATTGTAAGCAAGCCCAAGGGAGTCCCAAGGGCTTGCACTTCTCTTCATTGTAATTATTTCTGCATTTTTATTTTTCAAGTTGCCTACACCTTGGTGAGAGCTTGGCTAAGCCAACCCCCAAAAACGTAAGGCTAGGATTTAGTTTTAATTTTCAGCCATTTATTTTTCATTGTTTGCCCCACTTGTCATTAGGACAAGGTTGTGAGGCTAGGAGTTTTTTTCAAGTTTTTAGCATTCTTTTAATTCACCCACTTGTGCACAAAACTGGAAGGCTTTGTCCTCCATCTTGTGCACTTGTTGTGGTTTTTTAGAGTAGTTTTCCTTTTTTTGTTTGCCTACACCTTGGAGTGAGCTTGGCTAAGCCAACCCCCAAAATCGTAAGGCTAGGTTAATACATGGTTATTGCTTCTTTTATGTGTTTAATGGTTTAAAATTATCTATATCTAGAAGCAATCATCTAATGTTAGCTTAGGCCCATGGAGGCATAACAAATTTACATTGCTTATAGTGCTCTTTTCATTTCATTGCAAGTTATTTTTACTTCAAGTACTTTTCTTTCAAGTTAATAATCTTTCAAGTACTTCTTTATATCTTGCAATTTACTTTTCTAAGCATTGTAATATCTTGTTATCTACTTTCAAGCTTTTACTTTCTTGCAATTTTAAGTTCAAGTACTTTACTTTTATTGTCATTTATCTTTCAAGTACTTTCCTTTTATTGCAAGCACACTTCCTTCAAGCACTACATTGCAATCACTCCAACTAACTTAACTTAACTCAACTTAATCTAATTTTAAGCTCAATTTACCTTTAGTCTCTAGGGCCTAAAATTTATCTAGCTTAATAGGTCACCACTTTCTGTCTCAACTTTGCCAACAAAAAAGGAACCTAAGGAAGAAGCAGGGGGTGCTAGATCGATGACGATCTCATGACACTAGGTGTCCCCCTTGTGGAGTACTTTTGTTCCCGGATTGACCTGTGGAGCTAGTGTGTGGCCTTGTTTGTCTCACTTATTGAGCACCCAACAATTCTTTTGCTACAAGCGGGGAGAGTTCTTGGGTAGCCACTTAGTCTAGGATTCGGACTTCACATTAATAAACTTAATTAATCCTAATCAATCCACAACAACCTTGGGCAATCTACATTGGTATCTCTTTATGGTTTATGCTTAAGTCACTTTGCAAGCACTTTACTTTTACATCTATTTCACATGCAAGTTTTACTTTAAGCATCTTGTGGATATTGACTAAGTAAACTAAAGTTGCGCATTTGCCCTTGGAAGCCTCATTTCAACACTTTTATTTGAGTTTAAGTTGTGTTTTGGGTGTATTTGGCTCAACCCCCTTGAAGTTGCGCATCCTTTGGAGGCAACTTCATTGTTTGGGGTTTGTACTTGTGTATGCCAGTGAAACTTTCCCTTAGAGTTGCGCATCTTGTGGAGGCACTCTATGTTTGAGATAGTTGGCTTGATGTGTTGTGGTTCACTTTCCTTTTGAGCATCTTTCTTTACCTGCACAGTCAAGTTCCCTTCAAGTTAGTTACAAGTTAGTTGCTTTCTTGTCTTGCTTTGTATAATTTGTATCTATTGTATCATTGTTGTATCTCTTAGTCATTCTTACACCTTAACTTTGTAGATAGTTGTGTAATTCATTCTTTTGTATCTAGTCCTAATTGTTAAATCTTGTATCTAGTAATTCTTTTGTATTCTTGTTGTAATCTTTGCAAATTCTAAACTCCCTTTAACTTAGTTGACCCCTTGCCCAATCTTAGGCACTAGTCTTAATTGCCTTAGGGAAAGGACTTCTTTTGCATTTAAAATATTGCACTTTGCATTGTTGCTTTTGCATATAGGCTAGATCCCCAAACCTTTAATCAACTAAAATCAACTCCTAGAATTAACTTTTAATTTCACACAGTAACTAGGGTCTACCCCCCTTGGCTTCCCTAGGAGTAAGCCTAGATGGAAGAGGTTCAAGTCGAGGTGACAGTGGGCTTGAACCTAGGCATTGTGCCTCCAAAGACACACTAAGTGGGTTGGACTTAGCCCACGTTTGCAAGTGTGTATAAGGACGACCACACCTCCTTCATCAAATTTGATATATATTTTGCATTAGCTCAATTGGTTGAAAGTTCATTTATTTAATAAGAGGTTTTGAGTTCGAGACTCTTTTATAAGTTACTTTTTGGAAAAGTTCATGCAACCTTGAATTATCTCTTAACTTTATTGTATAGTGCATTTCACTTAAACTATAAAAGTGAATCACTATAAAGTAATTTTAATATTCATTTTTTAAGTTACTTTTTGCATGCAACTTTAATTTATAAAGTAACTTCATTATAAAAGTGATTCTCACTTATTCTATAGAAGTGGGTCACTTCATAAGTAACTTATTTGTAAAAGTGAGTTTATAGGCAAACTTAGAAGGGAAATTTTTACTTATTTAGCCACCTCATTGTGCATCCATCATCACGTGGGCTAACTTCTACTTGCCACGTGGCACTTTGGTTACCATTTAAGCCTTTTTTAAAAATGACATAACTTTCACATTTGAAGTTTGTTTTTAGTGTTTTTTTTTAAATGGCCTATTTTTTTGAGAGCTTTCCATCCAAACAGTTAGTTTAATTTTTTGAATCCATGTTACCTACATATTTTAACATGGCTACTCCAAGTGATCTTTTGCTTACCAGTACCAACTACTTCTCATGGAAATCCCATATGGAGGATGTACTAAGAAGTAAAGGATTTTACTGGATTACCTTGGGAAAAGAAAAATCCCCCACTTACGCTGAAAAGAAAGCCAAATGGGATAATAAAAATGATGAAGCATGTGGATTAATCAAAATGTTCAGCTCTTCGAATTTACAGTTTCATATTCAAGGAATTGATGACCTAGATGAAACTTGGGATAAACTAAATAAGGTATTTGGTAAACGCAATGTGATTCCAGCCAAACAACTTGAGAATCAGATATTGTCTTTAAGTCCTAATGGTTTCCCTTGCATTGAAGACTATTTATCTAAGTTCAAAGCACTTAGACGTTTACTTACATAATGTGAAATAGACACGAAGGATGACCGCTGCATATATGTTATTCTTGCTAAGCTTTATACTACATATTTTGTGTTTGTATCTACTTTTTATACCATTAGAGAAGCTCTAGGGGATTCATACATAGAACCCTCTCGAGTTTTTTTGTGATTCTCTCATTAGAGAGCAAGACAAGCTCTTGCATCTTGGAGTGATCAACACTGCAGGTACATCCAACAAAGCCTTAGTAGTCCAACATAAAGATAAAACCAAGCATACAAAGAAGCAACATCCTTGCAACAACAAGCAAAACAAGGGTCCCAAACCCTCTCAGCTAGCTTCTACTCCCAATGATCATAAATGACCAAAATAAAAAAAAAGAAGATTGATCGACATTGCAATTTTTGTGGGCAAGATGGTTATCTAGAGTCTAAATGTTTTAAAAAGATGGAAGCCTCAGAAGCAACAATGAAGAATCACAACATCAATCTTGATTATTCTTCTTCTCATGGACATGCATTTTCTGCTTCTGTTTTCTCCTTCAATGCAACATCTACTTCTTCTTCTAATGAGTGGCTTATTGATTCTGGAGCATCTTATCATATGGCTAAGGATAAAGCCATTTTTTCTGCTCTTAATGAATGTAACACCAAACAAATATTTTTTGGTGATGATAGATCTCTTAGTGTTGTAGGGTTTTGTTGTCGTTTTTATACACACCTACTAACGTGGAGAAGTCTCCAACCCACTTGGTGTGTCCTTAGAGGCACAAGCCTAAGTCCAAACCCATTGTCACCTCGATCTAGACCTCTTCCGTCTAGGCTCACTCCTAGGGAAGCCAAGGGGGGTAGACCCTACTTTACTAAGTTAAGTTTTAATAAGTGATCTAGGAGTTAATTTGGTTTTTATTAGGGAGACCCAACCCAATGACAAGCAAACAATGCAAATGCAATTCCTTTAATGACAATCAATCCTTTTCTTTACAATACAATAAAATAGACCAGTGCCTAAAATATACCCAAAGTTTGCTTATTGAGACGAGCAATTAAATAAATATCTACAACATGAAATAATACATGAAATATCTACACGATAAATTAGATGGTGAAATACTATGAGCTTTAGACAATTATTTCCAAATGAACAAAAAATGCTTACAACCAAAAATAAAGAATCTCTAATACATGTAAATATTCACAATGAAAGAAAGTGCTTGAAAGAAAGTAACTTAGAACATGAGATTGCTTGGAAAGTAAATTGCTTGAAATGTAAAATTGCACAACTTGAAAAAGTGAGATTGCTTTGAAAGTAAATAGCTTAACTTGAAGTGCAATGTTGTGAATGTAGTTGGTTGATTTTAATAGGTTTTAAAGCTAAGTTGCAAGAAACACACCCCCCCTGTTCCCCCCCCCTAAATGAGGCGAAACGCCGGTACGGGTACGGTACGGCCGAGAAACGCCACCGACCGTACCGTACGACGTTTCCAAATATGGAAACGCCATACGGTACGGCTGGCGGGGTTTCTCGGCCGTACCGGCCCGTACGACCATGTTTCAGGTGATTTAAGGAAAAAAAAGGGGGTCGTGGGGCCCCCAAATAGCCAATTAGATTTAGTAATGCCATTTTTTATATTCTCCAATGAAAATGAGGATGATTTTCTGCCTTTTTTTTTTAATTTAAAAAAAAAATTTCTAGATGCAAATAGAAACCCTAAATCTCCTTCCTTTGCTATAAGAAACCACTTGCTTCACTCATTCCTCACACTTTCATTAGCAAGAGGAGCTTCCTACAACTACAACAAGGAGATTGTGTGTGGTTTTCGTGAGCAAATTTCTTTTCTATTTGGTGAGTAGATTTATTTTATGTTTGCTTAGCAAGTTAGTAGATTTTTTTGTTTTCTTGGTTTGCAATATACAAATTTCTATTTTGTTTGGTGAACATATTTTCTTCTTTTTTTGCTGCATTCATGGCTTCTCAAAGTGTTGTTTCATCTACCCCTAGAGCTGCTGAAGTAAGCAGGCAACATGAATACTATCTTCTTTGGAGGCATGTTACCAAGGTCAAGGCTATGGGTGTTAGTGGAGGTTCATGGGAATGGAAGTGCAATTTATGAAAGAAGGATAAGACCTTCAAGGGCTCTTACACAAGAGTCAAGGCTCACATTTTGCATGAAGGGAAGGGTATTGAAGGTTGTCCACATACTCTTGATCTGCAGGTGAGGGATAAATTCCATAAAGAACACGATGATGTTAAAAAAATTAAGTATAATAGAGCCAAGATTGCTATGCATGGTAGTAGCAAGCATCCTCCTTCCTTGGGTGTTAGCAATGAGCCAAGGATTGTTCATGAAGCAAGGAAGAGGAGGGCGCTAGAAGTAGAAAACGAGATATCCAAAGGCTCTGGAGGACGAGGTGCAACTACAGACAACAAATTGATGAAGATGTTCAACAACCAAAAGAGAGAAGAAACAGAGTCAAGAGTGGCAAGGGCCATATTTGCATGTGGCATCCCATTTAATGTGGTTCGGTCCCCCTATTGGAAGTATATGGTGAAGGCAATTAACGAGGGTCCTTAAGGTTTCAAGGGGCCAAACTATGAAAAACTCAGAACAATATTGCTGCAGAAAGAGAGGTCATTGATTCATGATATTCTCAAACCAGTTCGTAGCTCATGGACCAGCACAGGTGTTTCCATTATCTTTGATGGATGGAATGATACAAAGCGGAGGCCCTTGGTCAATGTTATTGCATCATCACCAACATGAGCGATGTTCTTAAGAGCAGAAGATTGTTCTGGCGATGTGAAAGATAGCAAATTCATTGTTGATATTTTAATTTCTGCTATTGAACAAGTAGGGCCAACAAATGTGGTGCAAGTTATCATAGAGAATGCACCCATTTGCAAAGCTGCAGGCTTGATTGTTGAGAGTAGATATCATCATATTTTTTGGACTCGCATTGTCCATAATTTAAATCTCATTTTAGAAGAGATTGAGGCAAAGACTGAGTGGATTAAGGAGGTCATAGGGCAAGCTAGGGAGATCATTAAATTCATCACCAACCACCACCAGTCTCAAGCAATGTATTGAGAATAGGAGATCATTAAATTCATCACCAACTACCACCAGTCTCAAGCAATGTATTGAGAATACTCCAAATTGGAGTTGCTCAAAGTTGTTGAGACAATATATGCCTCAAACTTCATCATGTTGTGCCGTCTTGTTGAGGTCAAAAGTGCATTGATGAGTATGGTGGTGGGTGTGACTTGGGTTGAGTGGAGACAGTCAGRTTCAGAGAGAGGAAGTATGGTGCGGAGGGTGTTGATTGATGAGGATTGGTGGAGCAAGGTAGAATTCTTGCTTAAGTTTTCTTCACCARCATTTGAGCTTCTTCGAGATGCAGACACAGACAAACCTTTCCTGGGAGAGATTTATGATGSCATGGATACCATGGTTGAGAAAACCGTGGAAATTATTACASAGGAGGCTCCCACTCTATTTTTTGTCGAGGTTGATTTTGTTGAGCATGTGAGGTCCATCATTGTTACCAGGTGGAATGGCTTTAACACTCCATTGCACACTTTGACACATGCTCTAAATCCCAAATTTTATGATGAGGAGTTCATTGCTCAAATCAATGGGAAGAGCAAGGCCCCACATAAGGACAAGGAGGTGGCCACAGGAGTGAAAAAAGCCTTCCAGAGGTTGTTTCCATCTTCTCAACAAACAAAGGTGAGGGAGGAATTTGCTTGTTTTGCTGCTGGATTAGAGGATTTTGCAGACATCTCAACTTTGGAGGAGAGAAGCACCATGAACCCGATTAAATGGTGGACTTGTCATGGGGCAAATGGTGTATATTTGCAAACTTTTGCCACTCGTATTCTATCACAAGTGACAAGCTCTTCATTAGCAGAAAGGAATTGGAGTACCTATGGTTTCATTCATTCAGTGAAGCGCAACAGGTTGGGATCGCTGAAGGCTGAGGATCTTGTATATGTGCATTCAAACCTTCGCCTTGTGTCTCGCAAGGGTGAAGAATATACAAGTGGGCTTCATAAAGAGTGGGATGTGGATGCAGAAAACCCAGACTTAGAGCTCTCTCTTGCTGCTCTTGATATTGTTGATGATGCAAGTGGAAGTGGAATTCAAGTTGCCTCTTCTTCCCATCGAGGCTCTAGTTCTGCTGAACATGCATCTTGTTCTATTTTTGATGATGAGGATGAGGATCAATATGATATGTAATTGTAGTTNNNNTTAGCTCATGTTTTTTTTCATTTTCAGCACATACAACCTCATTTATAAAGGCTGATTTTGGATGTAAAGCCTCATCAATAAAGACTAATTTTGGATTTTGCTACTTGCATCATGTAATGAATGATATTCATCATCTATGGGAGTTAATATGGACATGGTTTTCTTTCTAAAATGTCATTTATGTGTATCATTATGTTTTTCTTGCAATATAATGCTTTATTTTTAAAAAAACTATATATACATATATATATATATATATATATATATATATTTTTTTTTTTTAATTTTTTTATATATGGCGTTTCCCCCTGCGTTTCCCCCAACGTTTCCATTTTTTGAGGGCCTGTTTCTTATCGTCCCGGTTTCAGAAACTCAGAATCGTTTCCCCGTTTCGTGCAACTTAGTTTTAAAGTCTCTCTTGAATTAGGGGGATTAGAGTGTGAAAGATATAAGCCTAGACTATGTGTCTACCCCAAATTGTTATCCCCTCAACCAAAAAGAATTGCTGGGTGCTCAAGAAGAAGGACAAACAAGGTCCTTCCCTAGCTCCATAGGTCAAATCTAGAATGCTTGGGTGCTCAAGCAAGGAGGACACGTAGTGCCACGAAGCCGTCCTCGACTTCAACCCCCTGTAGCCTCCCAAGTCGCCCTTTTTGGTGGTGGAAACAATAACAATTGGATGCCTAATTAAACTAAAATCCAATCCTTTTCCTTTTCTAAGTTACCCAAGATCCACAAAGTGGCAAGGGGAGGGAATACAGGGCAGAGGTGAAGCATAATATGATTACTTTGCAATAAATTAAAGTATTAAACAAGCCTTCACAATATTGCAAGGATGGCTTAGGCCAATCTCTTTGCAAGGTGTGGGAAAAATAAATAATTTAAATGACTTGGAAAATTAAAAAGCAACCCCACAACAATGGCACAAGTGGAGGACAAGCCTACCGTTTTGGCCAAGGTGGGTATAATGAAAGAATTTAAATGACTTGGAAATCAAAGAGAAACCCCACAACAATGGCACAAGTGGAGGACAAGCCTACCATTTTGGCCAAGGTGGGTGTAATAAGAAATGCAAGAAAATAAATTTAAACCCAACCTTCACGATTTTGCAAGAATGGCTTAGGTCAATCTCTTTGCAAGGTGTGGGCAATATTTTCTAACTAATTACAATATCAGATTTTTATATTTATTTGTGAGAAGGCAAACCCAAGAGACTCTCTTGAGTTGCTTACAATGCTTTAGAAGAAAGGAGATGAAAGAGGATTTGGTATCCCAACTTTAGGATGCTTTTTGAGTGTCTTGGGGGCCCAAAACAAGTAGCACCTCCCCTTTTCTTGTTGAAAATCTGCAAAAATCAGCAAACTAAACTTGCTAGAAAATGCAACAAAACACTTTGAGATGATTAATTTCTGTTAGTATACAAAACATAAATAAAAATAAAAATTGCTGAACATGAAAATATAGTTTCAATGACTATCTTAGAGCAAATAAGTGCTTGAAAATGAGAAGAAAGAAGGGAGATATGAAAAAGAAAATAGTAGAAGCCTTGGTTGATTGAATGAGTGAGTTTCCCACTCTGAAAATCACTCCTCCAATCCTTTAGTGACCTACAAACAAGTATGTTCTTGCTACACAAGACAACAAGGAGGTGAGAGCATTTAAAAAGCTTGCAAAATACTTTCCAAACTTGAAAGAAACAACCACAAAACTAATAGTAGTACTACTACCAATTACTCCCAAGCAAAATACTTTGCTTGGGTCTCCAAGTTAAACTAGTGAAAGCAAAATATACAAGAAATAAAATGTAGCTATATCACCTCACAAGAGAACCATGAAGAACACCAAGAAGACTCCCAATGCACACAAGAGATCCTCCAAAGATTCCTTTATTATCCACAAAAATGTTGCTACAAATACTTCTAGCAAGATTTACAATGAGAGAATGGGAGAGAGAGGGAAAATAATGGGAGAAATTTTGGCATAATAGACTTTCTCTGAGAAGAGATGAAGAAATGAGGAGGGGAGGCATTCTTTTATAGTTGAGGGAGAGGGAAGACCCCTCTTGGATGAGCTCCAAGTGTCACACATCTGAGGGAGGGAGGTCTCCTCAAGGGGGGCGCACTTTTAGGGTTTAGTGAGTGGGTGAGGCATGAGGGGTGAGTGGGGAAGGGGGAAAACACCTTTCCCAATCACCAAACATATAGTTAGGGTCAAAGGGGGATACACTTTGGGTTTTGGCCCCCCTCTTGCTTTATTTTTATTTTCCCATATGTTCATGAGCAAGGGGGGCACCCCTCTTCTTAGGAAATGACCACTTGAGATTGTTGGCTTAGTAAGGGGGGTTCTTCTAAGTGGAAAATCACTTTCCCAACTTAGGAAATACATTAGGAATCCTTTTCCCACTCTCTCCCATGACTTTAGTCACTTTTACAAAATTTGGCTATTCTAATTTAGCCAATTATTTGTTGATTTTTGATTGACTTGGACTCCTCATGGACAATGACCTAGCAAAACTTGTCCAAATGCGCTGAGACTTGGTCCAAAGGTGTAGGGGGTCATAAACCATTTGATTTGAGTACTCATACCCCTATACAAAATCCCCAAGGACCACTTTTTTACATTTTATATAAAAAATAATTAAAAATTCCCAGTTTGCGGGAATTTTAATTATTTAAAAAATCCTATCAAAACTTAATGGAATTCCGCAAGACTCTAGGAGATGTCTAGCATGGTCATTACAACACTTCCAAACCTTAGTCATCCATAGGGCTCGATCATTAGAACACCTTTCACCACTTTGGAGGGTTTATGTGAGTGAAAAAACTCAAGGATAATTAAAATTGCAGTTAAGCAAGATTAATTACCCGAGGAAAAAAAAATCGATGAAGGGACTTCCCTAATGATAAAGTCCTAGGTAGCTAGACAAAAATTTTCCACTTAGAAGAACCCCCCTTACTTTGGGTCATCAACGTTTCCATCAGTTTTTGTTGCTCATAGCGATGACTTGAACAAACTTTGGCATGAGCAGTTTGGTCATTTAAACTATCGCCCATTGCAACAATTCTGTAATCAAAATGCGATGAATGGTCTTCCTCTCGTTTCTTGCAGAGATGGTGTTTGTGCCAGTTGTGTTTTCGGCAAACATCATCGGGACAATTTTGACAAACGTGCCTCTTGGCATGCCTCGACCCCTTTACATCTTGTTCACAGTGATTTGTGTGGTCCGCTTTCTTCTTCTTCTTTTTTCTGGGTGCAAGTACTTCTTAACCTTCATTGGTGACTTCTCCATACGCACTTGGGCAATGGGTTTACTTCTTAAAACTTAATAATGAATCCCCTCCCTGCCTTTATCCTGCAACTCTCCTTCTCCCCCTTCCCTTAAATCTGGTCGGTACGCTCTTCGCTCAAAAGGTTGGTCCATGGGTGTTGCTCCTTCGAAAGGGGCTTTAGCCCTGAATCCCCTAGTGATGACTCAGGCGGGCCAGAAGTCAAACCTATTGAAAGCTAAGGAAAAGGCGGTCGCGGAAGTTAGAAAAGGTACCCAATCTACTATTGCAAGGGCTCTTAGAGAGGGGAGTGCCCAAGCCCTTGAGAAAAAATGATTTTTCTTTCATTTAACTGTAGAGGGGTTGGGGGTGCCCCTAAAAAACAAGTCCTCAAAAGGCTCTTTTAGAGCCTCAAGCCGGATGTAGTCATGTTGCAAGAAACGATGTGTCCTCGGGAGATTGTGAAAAAAGTGTGCAGCCCCTGGTTAAAGAATTGGTCTTTCTCTTCTTTAGATGTAGATGGGTTGTTAGGAGGGCTTTAAGTGGGTTGGAGTCGAGACTTTAAAGCCATTTCCTCCTCATCGTGTCGATCGTCTATATCTGTTACTTTGAGACATAAAGACAACTTGTTTGCCTTCACTGTGGTAAATATTTATGGCCCTTATGCAGAAAGACCTCCTTTCTCGGAGGAATTGTTTGGTGCAGGTGTTTTTAATAACCCGATGATAGTGATAGGGGGCGATCTGAATTTCACTTTGTCCTTAAGAGAAGTATGGGGACCTTGTCCCAGGGAAGATAGACAAAGGGGCTTCTTCCAAGACTTTATGGAGAGCCATCGCTTAGTGGATGTGGAGCCAGCTAAGCTAGCTCCTACTTGGCGAAACCTTCGTTTTGGAAGAGAGGAGGTCGCCAAGCGACTTGACAGATTCCTTATTTCGGAATACTTGCTAGGTATGGGCTTTGGATTCAAATCTGTGGTGGAGGAAGGAGGATGTTCTGACCACAGACCAATCTCTTTGCTATGGAAATTTAGATCTGAGGCTCCTTTTGCTCCCCTGAAGATCAATCAAGCTTGGTTTGAAGAAGTTAATTTCAAGAAGCTAGTCGAAGAGAACTGGGTCAAACTTTCCCCTTCAAATCAGGAGTCCATGATGGTTTAGTTTGTAGCCAATTTAAAGAGGCTTAAAAAGGAAATCAAGCTGTGGTTACTGGTATGGCGTGCGAGGAAGTTCTGTGAGATAGAGGAAATTGAGTCGAATTTATCTAGCCTTAAAAGATCATTGATGAAAGTGCTCCGAGCGATGATTTGCTGGAAATCTTAAAAAGTCTTAGGGGAAAAAATTTGAATGGCTGAAGAAAGAGGAGATCGAATGGAAGCAGAAAAGTCGAGCTAACTGGCTTCAGGCGGGTGACAGTAACACAAAATTCTTTGACAGCTACGCAAACCACAGAAGGAACATAAATTTGATCTCGAAATTTTGAATGGAGAAGGAGTTTGATGAGCTCGTTCCAAGAAAAAGCTGATGCAGGGGCTAGTTTCTTCGAATCCCTTTTTCAAGCCTCGACAGATTGTCCCATCTGGGAAACATTGGAAGTGGTGGCTAAGCTGCCCTCATTCATAACGAAAAAAATGAATCAAGCCTTGAACGCTGAAGTTACTGAACCAAAAGTTAATGCAACTCTATCATCTATGTAGACTGGCAAGAGTCCCAGGCCGGACGGATTTACCGTTGAATTTTTCAAAACTTTTTATGATTTCTTGAAAGATGATCTTTTGGAGGTGGTAAAAGAATCTCAAAGGATAGGCTGTGTTCACGGTGCCTTAAACTCAACTTTCCTTTGTCTGATCCTGAAGAAGCAAGATGATGCGTCTTTCAAAGATTTCTGTTCGGTTTCTTGTTGCAATGTGGTGTACAAGCTTATTTCTAAAGTTATAGCCATAAGGCTTAGACCCTTATTAGTGGAGGTAGTTGGGGAAGAACAGTTCGGGTTCCTTCCTAATAGACAGATTCATGATGCCGTGGCTATGGCTCAGGAGGTCCTCCACTCGATTAAACAAAAGAATCTAAAGTTTTCTATGTTTAAATTGGACCTCCCCAAAGCTTATGATAGAGTCAGTTGGACTTTTCTCCGTCTGTCTCTGCTTTAAATTGGTTTGTCTGTTGGAGTAACTAATTGGGTGATGGGAAATGTTCATAGTGTTTTCTTTGTTCTTACTAATGGTTTCCCTTTGCGATTTTTCAAAGCCTCTTGGGGGTTACGGCAAGGATGCCCTCTGTCTCCATTTTTGTTTCTTCTTATTGCAGAAGGGTTGAGCTGTCTTATCAAGGATGCAATTTCTCAAGTCTCTTTGAGAGGGGTGAATGTTTCGGAGTCGGAGACGATTTCACATCTCCTCTTCGTCGATGACGTTTTTGTAGCACCTTTGGATCTCTTAGGGATGTCTCGGTGCTAAAAAGAATTTTGGACCTCTACTGCCGAGCTTTTGGTATGGTAATTAACGGGGACAAATCTTGTGCTTTATTTAATAATTGCTCGAAGGCTGAAGTCTTTTCTCTCCTTAATCTAATCCCAACCCAAAGAAGGGAGCCGAGTGACGAATTCAAATACCTTGGCTTCTTTCTGAAGCATGATCGCTATCGAAAGGTTGACTGGAATTGGCTTATCAGAAAGGTGGAGGCTCGTATCTCGATCTGGTCGAACAAGTTGTAATCAAGAGGGGGTAGGCTTGTTCTGATTAAGTCAGTGCTGGAAGGCATCTTGGTATTTTGGAATTCCATTGTAGCTATCGCGAAAGGAATCTTGGATAAAATTCGGAGATTAAGTTTCAAATACCCGTGGAAAGGGAATATTCAAGGAGGTGGTCTTTCTTTGGCCAGCTGGAAGACTATTGCTTCTCCTAAGGAGTATGGGGGTTGGGGCCTCAAGGATATTTGTATTTTTGCTCATGCTCTGGTAGCAAAACCCTTTGGTGCCTCACTCAGTACAATGCTCTATGGGTTCGATTAATGTGTTCTAAATATATGGCGAACCTTAGTATCAAGGACTAGTTCTATTCCCCTGTAAAATCGACCAAAGGATCAATTTTATGGAAAGCGCTGGTCAAGGCTTTCCAATTGGTGGGGCCATGGACAACACAGAAAGTAGGTAACTGTAATGATCCCAAGCCATTATGCAAGGATCATCACGGTTTTGGGTGTCTTTAAAAACTTTTCTGGTTGTGGTATTTTGTCAAACACTTTGCTTACAGTTACGTTTAGGGTTTTACTGATGTGCTTATATGTGTGTATGCAGCTATAAACAAGAATATATAACCATGGAACATACCTCAACCATATGCAATATGATAGACAAGCCAAAACATCTCAAATCTGCTTTTATTCATGAAATAGAGAAACCTGCTACAATGAAGATGTCGA
>ML794825.1:129466-144616 GCA_009831015.1 Picea engelmannii | reverse complement strand
AAGAAAGAAAGTATAGCAAAGGACTCTCAAAAGCTAGTACAAACTTGAGCTCTACCCTTTCCGTGTTCGCCCCAGTCCCAAAGTAGTGATGCTATAGCTTGTAACCTTATAAAGGGGATTTGCAAATAAGATAAGAGGACAATAAAAAGGCAGATTAAGGGGTTTGGAAAAATGCAGCGCCTAGAAAGTTGTAACTCAAGAGCAAGCACAACCTCCATAAAGGCGCTCATAGAAATGGACTCGATGACACCATGAACCATGTAGTAAGTCCGACACGTACCTTTATCACACTTACTCTTGAAGGTTTCTTTTCTTTCACTAATTCCCCCAGGACATATCCCTCTACTTGGGTCTTTTCTTTCATTGTTTTGGTTTGCACACCTAATAGGGTCAGATGAAGGTCTGCCCATATTCAAACTTGTCAACTTACATAAAGTCATGAGCTAGTGTGAAATTTGAAGGGCATACTTGGTGTGAATTATTCACGCAACTTATATCTTAAGTAACAACTTTCTTTGCATGATTCGAGGACTTGTATATGTTATGAACATTGGCTTTACTTGATTTCATACTTTGTTTTGATTTGGATGCACCTGACATGATACTTTGAAGGATGCCACAGGATTTCACCTAGGACTTTGTGCCTTTATTGCAAGATGTGGCACATGTGATGCAGAGCATTGAGTCACCCAGTGGCTCAAGACATTCAGATACTAGCTCTCACGCCTTTTGGACCTTGGACAGGTGGGCTTGATTTTGATAGATATGGTCATGATGACACACTTATGGGCGGGAAGCCCATACTTTGGATAGTGCACCCACACATTACTCGATCGTTTAATGGAGGACGTTGCACTTGGTTTGACTTGGACAACATACAGAGATGATGTACACCCTCCTCCACCATGCACACCATCTTTCACACCTTGGCTGCTGGGCTCTTTTGATGATGATGTCATGCTAGGGTTTGATGGAGATGTTGGGGTTTGCCTGCCACATGGACACCACATGATGATTTGAGGTGGCATGGCAATTCTCCAACCTTGCTTACACTTTGGATGATGACACGTGGCCTTGGGAGGCCCTCCTTCACCCCTAGGAGGCTTGACATCACCGCATGTCTGGTTTTATGATATATATTTGGATTTATTATTGTTGTAGAGGCTGTTTTGGAGGGGTTGGCCCCACTTGTATCTTAAAATTATAAAATTTTGTGGACAATAACACTTGTTTACCTCATATAAATAGAGGGAGTGCTCATGTCATTTTTCATCATCACTTCTCCCCTCACACAAGTGAGGAGGAGCTTTAGAAAAGTTCACTATCTTCTCTTGTCTCTTGGATCTCATGCACACTTTTTGAAGGAGGATTATTCGTGGATGCTTTACTTTATTGGATGATATCTTGTTGCAACTAGGGTTTCTCTTGGCATAGCGATTTGGATAAGTAAGTAATTTGCTTTAAGTTTATATGTTTGCTTATGGTATAATTGTTAATTGCTATCTTGTTGCATGTTACTTTGCCCTAGTTAAACCCTAGGAAGGAGACATAAGTCTTTCTCTCCTTTAATACTTTTGTTTGTCCATGATTGGTGAAGGCATTAAGAGACCTAGTCTCTTGCTAAGATTCAAAGGCTTAAGGTCCAAGAGGCTTTTCACCTTAAGGTTTTGATCTTAGTCATTTGATCCTTGACCTAGGTCATCTAGAAAACGACATCTAGGGCCCAAGAGGCTTTGCACCCTAGAAATCATTTTATTGAAGGTTTAGTCCTAAGGCCCAAGAGGCTTTGCACCTTAGGGTTTGAACCTCATTCTTCTAAATTATCTAAGTCTTTCTTCAAGTGTTTCATGCTTGACTCCATTTTCCTTAGAAAGACAACACTAGTCTAGAACCCTCTTTGTGGTGAAAAGTACCTTTAGAATTAGCATTCTCTCTCTCTCAAAGTGATTTGACTAAGCCTACTAACTCTAATTTTAGCAAACAAATGATATTTATTGCTGCTGTTATAAAAGTTTGCTACATCCACTAGGGTTTACTTTAATTGCTGCATACATACTTGAAATAGTGGCTAAACTTACTCGGAATGATAGTCTAGCAATTGGATATTATTATACATGTTGAAGGCTTAATTGCCATACTTACGTGTACGTTTTCTTATTGCTCTTGCAAAAGATTATTTGCTGTTAATTGTCTTACTGCTGTAATTTGCAACAACAATTGGTTTATTTGCTTATCTAGTGGCTAAGAGGTCATTAATGAGTTATATAGCTTGGTAATTGTCTATATTATGCTTTGGATTGTTTATTGTCTTGTACAGGTGAACCGATTACCTTATTACCTTCCTTACCTCTCCTAGATCTAGACCTAACATTTAGGTGACCAAGATATGGGGTTGTAGGCTCGGCTAATCTTGCTATTTGATCCCTTGAGGTCACCAGGGAAGCCTCCCTTGTGTTGGACCTTCTTCCATCACTAAAATGAGGGAAGTATCTACTTAGGTGACAGTGGTAGAAGCTTCCAATTGTTACACTAGATTGGGATCTTGTGGAGGGCTTTGCACAAGTACAAATCCTGTGATAACATGCCTAATAATGAAGGGGCCACATGTGCAATGTGTGAATAGGTATATATAGAGATCATGTAGTCATTATTCAGGACATGTGATTTGGATGTATAAATGTATTGGGGTATTTGAAGGAGGTTTTCCTATTCTTCAAGGAGTTATTGTATAACTCATCTCTATTATCTATCTTAAAGTTGTTCTCCACACTCACTTTGGTGTACATGGTGTGTACTTATGGTTTATTGTGACATTTTAAGCATTTGGATCGTAACATTTAATCTTTGGATGGTTGCAAATTTTTTCTTCTCTTTGAACATTCACAATGACACATGGTTTTCATTGGGAATTATTGACATCTATCGAACATTCATTCCCATATATTGCCTTCTCTTCAATTTCAGACCTTTTTTGCCTTTTTTTATTTCTTGTGGCTCAGTTTTTTGGTATACACAGTCAGTAGCTTCCAATGTCTTGTCTTCATGAACTTTCCTGGTTTTCAGATTTTTTTCTTATGTGTTTGTGTGTTAGAAGGGGGAGGGAGGGGGTTAACCGTTATTTATATTATATAACAGAGTTAAGGTTATCCTTTTTCGTTGATTTAATTTAATTTTTTTGTCTTTATTTTTCATTTTATTGCCAGGAAATGGTGTGAGATTATTTGATGTTTCAGATATGAATCATGACCACATCCTGGACAGATCTAGATACTCATTGGTATCCTAGTCAACAAGTTAAATAATGTAATTACTATTAAAATGCTTGCTTTCTAGTCTGTCATGAATTTAATATAATAATTCCAAGGTATGATGCTTTTTTCACTTGTTGCTACTTTTGATATTTCTTGATTTGTCATGATTGATGTTGGCATTGTAGGTTGGATTTCAGCAATTACCTTTCAGAAAGTAAGGTGATAGTTTTATTCAAAGCCCTAAAGTAGTTGAGAGAAGCAACAGTGGTGAAGCAAAACAGTTGAAATTACGACAGTATAAAGAAATGGGTTTTCTAGAGCGAGTTTGGGAAGATCCATCTATTATAAAGTGGAACAAACGAACTGCTCATGTACCTCTGCATTGCCATGCTACAGTTGAAGGTACGCATTTTATATTCTAATTTTTTCCATTGGTAAGAAATAGATTGGAGGGCTGGTTTGCAATATGTGACTTTGTGATGTATGTGTTGAACATTCAAGATAGGATGAAATTGTTATGTAATGTGTAAATTATAAAAGTTATTGTTATCTTTGTATTATAGGTTATTGATCTACCAGAATTGAATGTTTACTGATGCTTCCTTGGACCAGAATTTAAAATAGGTTAAAATCTGCAACTATATGTTTTGATGCATATGAATTGTATGGAAACAATGGGGTTTTCAGGCATTTGTCTGTTTCTTGTGATGGCATGCACGTGGGGAATGGTCCCATATCCAGCTGTGCAAAAGTTAAGCCTCTAAGCATGAAAAGCATGTGAATGTTATGGTCCAATGTTAAAGCTTGGTTTGATCTGATACACAGAAACAACAATGTGAATACTTACATACAAGAATGAAAACCCAGGAGATCAAGAATGCAAGTAGAAAGGTGATTGTCATAATTGTACATATGCTGTACACTTATTTCTATAAGACATATATAGGATTATAAAACTGTAGGATAGTGATCATCTTTGACCAAGTCTCCAATAAAATACAAGAAAGTAGGTGAGTGATCATTTTGGACTAAGTCACCAAAAATGGACAAAAGACAAGTGTACTAAAGTACAAATGATAAATGTAAAGTACGAAAGGGTTCAAGTACAAATATAACAAATGTGTGAACATATCCACTAGACTACTCATCAGTTTCTCCATGCTTTAGAGGAAATCGTTCCTGATTTCTAGTGAAGATGGGGAACTGCTACTTGAAGGATGGCATGGACAACCACTTGGCTTGAGAGGGTAATCTCCTTTGTGGCCCACCAAGTGGTGATTTAACATTGTCTAGTAGGTTGGGTGCAGACATCAAGATGTGTATCTTTTAGAAGAGGACACTGAAAAATTGGAATTGTGTCCTTAGGAAGTGTGATTGGAATTGATTCCTCCGAATGAGGGTGTTCATAAAGCTCGGGCTGGGTGACATGTACCACATCATGGATGCAAGCTGATGCATATGCATCTATGAATTTGCTAAATACGATGGTGCACTAGGAAAGTGTAATGAAGGCAAGTGCACCAAAGAAAAGTATGAGGAAGGAAAGTGCACAACATGATGATAAGGCATACGCGCAACATAAGGAAAGCATACAATAGTAAGAGATGAGCACATGAGGTAATGATGTTAGCAAGAGTGCGGTTAGTGTGATGAGTGCAACAAGAGCGCATGTCAATGTGACAACATGCAAGTGAAGATGAAGGGTTGTGGATGGAAGGTGAAGCAACAAGCATGGATTTTTAGGCACCAAACAAACAAAAAAGGTCAGGAAAGGAAGCTCAAGGGACATGGAGGGAGCTGAAGAGTTCAAGGAAGCTAGAAAATCAACAAATGTGGAAATAAATAGGATGGGGACCGTTAGGGTTGGTTGGACAGTCTGGTATCAAAGTTAATAGTGTTAGGAGTCTGCTGTAGGACTAGAGTAGAGTACTGAGGTGTAGACAAAATTTTGTTCATGTAAGCTGTTTATTAAGTAATGAGGATGAGTAGACTGATTGGCCTACATGTGTAATTTAGTTTGTATTGCTATCCAATAAATGCATGTGGATTTCCTTGATGCAATTTTGCTCTAACCTATATATCGCAACATGTTGTGCATAGTCTATGAGAGGTTGGGCATTTGGGGATGTCATGCCCTTCATTGCATTGTTTGGTACCATAGCAAGGTTGGAACCTTTGGGAGAGTAATTGAGCAAGTGAAAGGCTTAGAGAAGGCACTGTGAGGTGAAAGAGAGAAGAGATGGTGAGAAGAGGTGGAAGAATGATAATGGATAAAGAATTGCATGCATTAAGGATAAGAATGGGAGAGCAGACTATAGACTCAAGAATCCGAAGAGAGTTGGCCTAGAACCAGAAGAAGGAAAAAAAACTAAAATTGAAGACAGAGATTTTGCACGACAATCCATGAGGTTGTTGAAAAAAAAAAGGGAAACAAAGATAAAGGTTTCTACTAAAGGCTCATGGCTTGACTACGGAGGACTCAGGAGATAGTTGAGTTCATTCCTTGTGGACTAGCCCGCAAAGAAACATATACATACTTGGATTGGGTGGACAGGTACATGACAGACATGGGCACACTCTGGGATACAGGTTCAGGTAGAGTGGTGGATATAGTAGCGCCTACAAGATACAAGATGGTACAGGACGATTTAGTGATAGGCAACAATATGCAGGGGTATTCATTGGCACATGGTAGTGTACGATGGAGTTTTTGTTGAGTTTTGGTGTACCTCAGGAAGTGGTTCCCTTGTGGTTTGGAGCCTCTAACCACAAGAGGGAGATGTTGGTACTCTTGTACTTTGTACTTTATGTCTAATTTCACTTTGACTTAGGAGATTTAAGTCAAAAGTGAAATTTGGTCATTTTAGCCTAAAGTGACTATTAATTCACTTTGTGGGTGAATTGAGGGACATAAAATAAACTAAGGGAACTTAACCCAAAGTGGGTTTTGAGATGAGATTATTGTGGGACGATCTCAACCATTGATTAGGAATGGCTTGGGATGATCCTAGCTATTCACTTTTAGGTTTCCTTATGATTTGCTCAAAGAGGGCGCAAGAGGCCTAAGGAGGCTCATTCACTCTTATGTTCACTTGGAGAGCTTGAGCAGGAGCATGAACATGAGGTTGGAGGCATTGGAAGAGGGCAATTTGGGCGCTTCTATTCATGGAGGAGCTATGGGAGCTAGAGACCCTATTATTTAGTGGTGATCACACTTGCTTGGAGGAGGGTGCACCATAGGATGAGGGCACACGCCTAACAGGGAGGAGCTACAGTTGGAGGAAGACAGATCTGTTTGTTTCAGTGGAGAGGTAGCACACAAGAGCACATTTGTGCAAGGGATTCTTCTTCAGAGCATGTAGGGTCAAGGGCGCTTCACTTCAGTGGATTTGGCAACAAGAAGAAGAGGCACACTAGTCTTGGGCGCATTTCTTCCTGGTTCCTTTGGCAAGTCTCGAGAGGAGCTTGCTTTGTTTACAGGTTCCATTATATTGTATTTCTTGTCGTACTCTATGCTTTAGACACCACTTATATATACTTCCATTCCAAACTGGTTTTCCCCGGGGGGGGGTTTTATCCAGGGTCATGTTGACCAAAAATACTTGTGTTCATTTCATGCATGCTTAGAGTGTAGATCAACTTACTTGTGTTGTTTAATCTAGAGGAAGTGTTACTTGTTTTGAGTTATATTGCAAGTGCTAACTTTGGGTTACGAAAACACTTGCAAGGGCACCTCAAAGAATACTTAACCTACAAAAACTATGGGCAGAAAGTCACTAAACTATTTGCTGTCCTTAAACAACAAAGGACAATTTTGAAGGTTGAAACTTAGAGCCAATCTCAAGGTCAAAGACAGACCTTAGTTGGCAGCCTCATAGGACCTCAATTTTCTTCAGTTTTGGGGCGTTTCTTCCAGGGAGACCTCCTAATAGAGTCCTCGAGCATACCATTGAGTTCAGGTTATGAAGGATCAATGAGTGGATGGGTGAGCCTCAGGGTGCAACATATCCCTTGATGACCAAGCTTCATCTGGGATATCATCAGATGAGGGCCAGGGAGCAGGATAGTCACAGGTCTGCTTCCAGACTTCCTTATGATTTCCTCGTCATGCCCTTGGGGTTGACCAATGCACTAGTCACTTTCTAGTCTTGCAGGCAGTGGTAGAGGCATCTATTGCTATTATTTGATGCCCTCATTATATACAACAGGACATGGAAGTTTCACTAGAGTCAGTTGGATGAGACAGGTGGTACTGTGGCCATGTCATAGGTCTTTCATTTGGACCATATGATCAGTGCGCAAAGTGCATAAGTAGAGATCCAAATTCTGTTGGATCAGTTCACAGAGATTTCAGTAGGCATTGGGAGTGATGGAGTTCCAATTTGGTGGCGAGACCCTGTTATTCATCGTAGTGATAGACTGCTTCAAATGATGAGGGTGATTGACAAGGTTGTGACAGTGATTGGTCTGCGTCATTGTGGGGATGTTGTGAGAGGAGTTGTTGCACCTTGTTCAATATGGCAAGGTAGATTTTCCCAAGACTGCAATTAAGGCTTTCTTGTTGTTGTAGATGAGATAAGTAATAATGAGAATCTCCTTGTTGTCAACCAATGTCTTGGCTGTTTGAAACACCCTTGAACTGCTAGAACAAAAATTTAAGACTGGAAACTTCAAGCAACTATTGCTGTTGCAAAAATGGAATACTTGGTAAGCCTTTAGAGGTCTCAACCGACTGTAACACCTCAACGAAAGTCAATAAATTTTTCAGCCAACTCAAGAAGTATCTTCGTCCCTGCTGTAGTGTGCTGCAGTTGGGGCCTCACAGTCCTGTGGGTACCTTTAGTAGGACTCGTAACAAGGAATAGGCTTGTGGCCTAGCTGTAAGGTCTCTCAAAACCACGGCTTGGTCTGCGGGACCTCTTCAAGCCTGCGACCAGGCCTTAATCTCCCCCTTAAGACTGCGATAGGGTTCTAATGTCCTTCAGGACTTGCGGCTGGGGCTTCAAGCACTTCCCTTTATGCTGCAGATAGGGCTCAACATGTGCGGCTTGTGGTTAGAGCCTTAAACATGCTTGTGATTAGGCTGAAAGGGCCTTCTTTGGACCCGCGATCAGGGATACCAACCCTTAAACCATTTCGTTGCCTCTTGAAACCTTCTTGAAGGTGTTGTAGTTTACTTTAAAACAATTCATTCAAAAACTGTCTCTGAAATTGTGCAATGGCGGATCTGATAGTTCTGATACCATGTTGTTTTTCTAGCTTCAGATCTGATGATTAATTTCTTATGATAACGTTAACCAGATTTATGCCTTTTACATCATAAATTAACCATAGACTGAAACATACAACTAACTAGCAGCGGAAATAAACAAGGATCAACATGCACAAGAGACATAAGAAATACCCTGGGAAAACCCCAACAGGGGGAAAAACCCAACAACCTTTTCTCTAGAAGAATTTCGTGCCAAATTTGAAGACAGTACAAAGATTTCCCAGCCAAACCTTGCTCTTCAAGAGACATAGAGCAACCAGAAATACACCAACAAAATAGAACAAGATAAATACCCCAAGAGACCTTAGATGAACCCTTGCCGCGATTGCCTCAAATCTGTGGTTTCCTTCTTTTAGGTCAGCGAACTTCTTGTGTTCAAATGAGGTGAGACATCCCTTTATTTATATTGGAGAGATGACCTTTCAAGAGGCACCTTTTCGTGAGGTGTCTTTATGTTGGGGCTGACTTTTCCTTTAGGTTAATAATCAAATATTAATTTAATACCTTTTGGTAGGGCCGACTTTTACAAGTACACATATTCTTTTCTAGAATATTCTTTTTCGAATATATACATTATGAAGACCGACCATAGTTACAAAAATTCAGCAGGTGCTACGCATCTTTCAGATTGGTTTGGGACCCGGGGATCATCAGTAGTTTCAGTTTGGTTGAGTTTGTTGTTCCTATGGGTGTGATGGCATTACTTGAGGACAAGCAATCTTTGGGAAGGGCGGATTTGTCATGTCCCCATTTTTGGGTTCCCCTGTTCAACAATCGAAAATGACTTCCGAGGTTTGTCAGTGAAGAAAAAAGGAAGTCAAGGGTTATTTAATGTCACTTAGTTAGGAGATGTTACATTTTTAAAGTGACATTAATTAAAAAGGACATAAAGTGACTTTTAGATTAATAAGTTACTTAAACATTATTAAACGTGACTTTTAATCTTTAAGTAAAAAGGTAAAAGGGGAATAAGGGTCATGTTTGTTGGGTATGTGTTATATTCTTTGCACAACTAGTTCTTGTGCCTACTACGTTGTGTCGGGCGTGCGGGGGGATTTGAGTGGGGGCCACTAGCCCCCCCAATTTTTTTTGCCTTGGGAAATGTGTCACCTTTTTTTTGCCTCGTTTTTCATGTCCATTGTTGGGCTGTTTTTCGGCACATGGTTTTTTGCCGATGGTTTTCTATTTCCGGTTAAGGAATTATGGTTGTTGACTAATCCAGGTCATTGGGTTAGGGTTTTGGATGCCGTTGGCTCCTATATGTATATTGTATTGTAAACAATGTAGGATGATGAATGAATATAGAATATGCTGGCTTTCTCGGTTTGAGTTTCCAGGGGAAAAATCTCTGTGTAATGTGTGTATTTGCCATTGTATCTTTTCTGTTCTTTTACTGAAAATCTGTTTGCAGTAAATAATTATACAAGGTTAAAATCTACAATGTTTGATTTAGTCAAAAGGGGAAAATTCTAGAGGGCATAGAGAAAGAATAAAAGGAGGGGTAGCGCTTCACTTTGCATTATGTTTTGGATTGATCTCTTTGGAGTGCTCTTAGAGCCAAGGTTTTCGTTAGGGTTTTTGCAAAACCCTTCCTTTGTAGTTTAGTTTCGGTGGTGCAATGTCCACCCTAGCTAGACAAGGAGGAGGATCTATCTGGAATCTTCATTGGAGCTTCATCTGGTGATTTGAATTCAGTTTTGGGTTGTAGCAATTTGCTTGGAGAGATTGTGGCACTTGGAGAGTTTGATCTCATCTATGGAGGAGGCCATGACGTGGTTCCAGGTTTTTAGCTTGTATTGTGTGTTTTTCATTGATGTATTGCAACTGCCATAATAGCCATTGTATTGCTGTATTCAGATCTTCATTCATAATAAAAATACTCCATGCTTCTCTTCTATTCCATGTGTATCTAGATTGGCTGCAATATGTTTGACGAAATGTCTTTAGTATAATGAATGCAAAGTATTTGTAGAAAAATGACAGCCAAGAACAATATAATTGCATATAAGATCTTAATATCCTAGCCGAGCCTAGTTGGGGATATTACAGGTCGATTAACATAACTGAACCTGACAACATTAAGGATATCAAAATTAACTCCACGGTCATGGAGGTGTTCGCGTGTGCTGGTAGGGTTGGATTCCTCGAGCGATTTCATGTCTCGGATACCCAGTTGGAAATGGAATTCGCCCAAACCTTTGATGGTAGTCAAGCTACAATGCGACAATTAATGATTTCAGTCTCGGAGGAGTCAATAATCCAAGTAACAGGGCCTTCATGACAGGTAGAGAAATGGTACACAAATTTCGGAATTGCAGATGAGAAATGGTCTCAATTCCTCACAAAACCTTCTCCATTGCTCGATCTAAGAAAGGGCATACAAAGGGATGCATTATCTCTTCCCTGGAATGAGGTTTTCTTTTTACAGAAGTTTATTACCTGTGAAGGTAGGCTCAGTGTGGCATATCACTACCACATTTTGATCCTTATGCACTTGAAGGAGGATAAACCGCTCAATATGCCCTATTACCTGGTCAAGATCCTAACAAAAATGGCTAAGGCTGTAAGGAAATGAAGGAGCCCTGAAACTGCATTATACCATAAAGGGTTTATTATGGTGCTCATCAATGCTGAGTTAGAACGATTAGGTGTTCCTTGGAAAACGTTTGCAAAGTGAATGACAACTAAGACGCAGGCGAGGGTTTTTCCACCGTGAAAGGGGCTCGACCACGTGCAACTATAGGAGGCTACAACATCAGGGCACTGCCACTTGACAAGAGTATGATGATGCAATCCTTGCCCATTTCTGAGTGAGAGTGGGAGAGTATGTCGATTGATCGCATCACAGGTTTATCGAGGGTGTAGGGAGAAGATAGTATGTCATCAGAGTTCACGCACTTTCCAGTGATGTCTTTGGAGTGTGGGGCAACACATGTGATAGAGTTATCTAATGGGGAGATGTTTAGAGTACACGAGTAGCTCAGAGTCATTTCCTGTGATCGGGAGAGACTTCCTTTTCCGATATTTGAGATCAAGCATGGCAGTAGATTTGCTGGCCATGATTTCATATGGATGTTTATGCGGGCTACTATTCATGGTAGTAGGTTCAACCTTTACAGGTATTTCAACTTGGAGTTCTAGGAGAGGAGAATGTAGGTTGGGCACGACGTTTGGATGGTTATGATCATGGTGGCGCAACGACAACATGGTGGTTCCTTTTTGATATTAGCTTGGGAACCCGGGATTCCAGTACTAGACAGCTCAACAACTGACACTGAGGTGAGAGCCAGTTTTTGCTTCCATGAGATTGGTTACCCAGTAGAGCAGTTCTTTGAGGGGTTGATCGAGTTGTTGTGGGACCGAGTTGCTATACTTAGCACCAGTTTTCAGTAGGCCTCTTATATCCATACTGTTGACCACCTATTCAACTAGGGGTCAACTCCATGTACCATGAAGATATGCACCTGATGGTGCTACCAAGTTGAAGACTTGTTGGTTCTACAAGGCAATTTTGGTCTTCAACACATTTTTGTAAATGGAATTTCCACTCCCTAGCGTGGGATAATAATGTAATAGGTCTGCATGGATCATAGTTAGGCCAGTTACCTTAGGATTTCTTCATTAGGAGAGTCCTTTCACCGAGTGTTTTTTATCCTCAGGTTATTAATTTGGCGTAACCAACCTTATTAATTTCCCTTGAGTTTTTCACTCACACAATAAATTCTCCAAAGTGGTGAAAGGTGTTCTAATGAAGTCATCCTCTGGTAGCTAGTGTTTAGGAATGATGTAAATGACCATGTAAGACAACTCAAAAAGTTTCGCGGAATTCCGTCGAGTCTAGATAGGTTTTTTTTAATTAATTAAAATTTCCTAAGGTTGGGAATTTAATTAATTAATTAATCAATTAATTAATTAATCAATTAATTTTTGATAAATATTGTAAAAACTAGGTCCCTGGGCTTTTGATAGGGGTATTTGTGCTCAAAAGAATTGGAATGAGACCCCCTACACCCTTGGACAAAGTTTCAGCTCAGTTGGACAAGTTCAGCTAGGGCTTTGTCCATGAAGAGTCAGAGTTAGTAAAAAATCAGCATGTAATTGGCTTAGTTAAAATCACCGAATTTTGTAATAATCATGAAAGTCATGAGAGAGTATGGGAGAAGTGTCCCAATAGCCTCCTCTAAGTTAGGAAAGCAATTTTCAACTTAGAAAAACCCCCTTAGCCTAACCCACAACCCACACTCACCATCCTCTTAGAAGAGGGGCACCCCCCTCTTTGCCCAATATCTCATAAAAAATAAATTGAGCCATGGGGACCTCCAATACTTTGCAAAAGTTCTCCACTTGACCCCACTTGACTTTTAAATAATAGGGAAAGGGGTTTCGCCCTTCCCAACTCAACCCTCATCCATCCACTTGCTCTCATGAAGCTAAAGTGGGACCCTCCTCCTTTGGATGGGTGACACTTGGAGCCCATCCAAGTGGGCTCCCTCCTCCTCCTTTCCTATAAATTGAGGCCTCTCCTCCTCATTTTACCATCTCTTCTCATAGCACTTCTACTATGCCCAATTTCCTCCTCTCCTCTCCCTCTCTTTCTCATGCTCTCTCATGCTCTCTCATGTGTGGATATTGCTACAAGTATTTGTAGTGACATTTTGGTGGATAATAAAAGAATCTTTGGAGAATCTTTGTTGTACATTGGGAGTCTTCTTGGTGTCTCCATTTCTTATGCGTGAGGTGATATCTTTCTATTTAGTTTTGCATTTTGCTTCACTAGTTTATGCTTGGAGACCCAAGTAAAGTATTTTGCTTGGGTGCTATTGGTAGTGGTATTGCTATTGATTTTGTGGTAGTTTCATAGTAAGTTTGGAAAGTATTTTGCAAGCTTCTTTGGATGCTCTCACCTCCATGTTTCTTTGTGTAGCAAGAGGCAAGCTTACTTGGGATTCACTAAGGGATTGGAAGATTGGTTTTAGAGTTGAAAGCCATTTCTTTTAATCTATCAAAGTTTCTATGATTATCTAACCTTGCTTCCTTTCCTCTCTCTTATTCTACTTTCTCATTCTAAATATTGTTATGATATAGAGTAGGTTCTAAAAGTTTCAAAATCAATCTCAAGCTTTCATTTAAGTTTATGTATCATTGGGCTAATCTATCTAATAATTTCATGGTTTTGTAGCATTTTTTGGATATTTCCTTTGACATATTTTATGCAGATTTTTAGCATCAAATGAGAGTTGCTACATGTGATTTAGCCTCAAAGGCCTCCAAAAGGCATTTCTAAGTTGGGACATCAAGTCCCCTTCCCTCTTACATCTTTTATATCATTGTAAGCCACCCTTTAGAGTCTCTTGGGTGGCATTCTTGTAAATATCTGATATTGTAATAGTTAGGATTTCCTTTCTTGCTTTTACTTTTACACCCATACTTGGCCAAAAGGTAGGCATTGCGCCTCCACTTGAGATATTGAGTGGTTTGCATTTTATTTCCAAGCATTTTTCCTTCTTTTTAAGTACCCACTTTGGTCCAAAAGGTAGGCATTGTGTCTCCACATGTGCCATAGTTGTGGTAGTTTTGCTTTCAAGTTATTTCAATTCTTTCAAGCAAATTTAATTTTTAACTCTTTAATTAATACCCATATTGGTCAAAAGGTAGGCATAGTGCCTCCACATGAGCGTAGTTTTGGGATTGTAATTTCATTCATTTCTTAAAGCAAACAATAAACTAATTTCATTATTTGTTAAAGCAAACTAATAAAACTTTTCAATTCATTTATTTTGCCCCATCTTGCAAGAGACTGGCACCTAGCCATTCCTTGCAATAACAGAAGACTTGTTTTAATTTAAAATCATTGCTCAAGTAATATTTATGTTCCCAACGTTTGTTCCGTATTCCCTCCCCTTGCCACTTAGTTGGATCTTGGGTGACAAGAAAGGGCAAAGGTTGGAGGTAGTAACTAGGCATCCACAACCACTTATTGTTTTTGCACCATAAAATCAAAGACTTGGAAAGAAGCTCGGGGTGCTAGGTCGGGGACGATCTCACGACGCTCGACGTCCTCCGGGTGGAGTACCTTGAAACTTTGGGTTTGACCTGTGGAACTAGGGTAGGCCTTGTTGCCATTCTTCTTGAGCACCCAACACTCCCTTTTGGTCAGAACAATAACGGTTTTGGGGTAGTCACATAGTCTAGGACTCAATATATCAAACTTAAATCCCCTAATCAAAGTGACATCTAAAATCTATTAAAATTAAGCTACTCACTACATTCACAACACTTGCAATACATTTTTCAAGGCAATCTCACAACATAGCATTTCAAGTTCATTTTCAAGCAATCTTATAGTTGTGATATTTATATCTCAAGCAAGTATTCATCTCAAGTTTTACAATCACACTTTAAGGGAATTCACATTTTCATACATTTGGGTATTTCAAGCAATTCACATTTCAAGTAATATCTTTATTGTGCTATCTCATGTGATTGGTCCAAAATCTATTTTCCTTGTATATTTGTAAAATCATTATTTGTAGTTATTTCCTTTTCACAAAGGTTATGTATGATTTGTTTCAATCATTTCATTTTATGAGTTTAATATTTCTTACCTTAGCAATTCTTTTGTTCATT
>ML794825.1:92561-123777 GCA_009831015.1 Picea engelmannii | reverse complement strand
GATGACTATATTGATGCTACCGGGTAAATGGTATGTTTTGTGCTCAAGTCCATTACCCGTAAATACCTCTCTAGCTAGGAGGGAGTGTTAATATTATGGTAGTTGCGGGAGGTATTTACCCCCACGTGTGAACCTGATGAGAATAGAAGACTCCGGGAAGCAAGAGAAACCCTAATGAATTGGATAATAACCCTAGAAGCCTTGTCGACTCAAGAAGATAATTTATATTAGGCTATTAGCCTCCAAGAGAAGAAGTCGACCAGAATTAATAATAATATACTGAACAGACACATACCCAGAAGGAGAAGTCGGCCCCAGCAAACTGGCAGGATTACTATAAATACAGGGCGCCAGTTCTCATTTGACAGCATCTCAGAATTACAGTTTCCCAGTTGGTGCGCAGATTTGGAGAAGGGGTTGCAGGTGCAGGTGCAGGTGCAGCAGCAACTAGTTTCAATATTGGCTTGGATTTCTCTTGGCTAGGGTTTGGGACTATCTGATCAGTCTTTTGTGTTGCGCTATCCTTGGGGAGAGATGCGTTGTCCTTTGTTTGGCTATCTAGCCTAGGGTTTGCTTCCGGAGGAATTCTCAGTCAAGGTCAAGGTGCTCGGAGGGAGGCTTCGGCCTGTGGTTGGGTGACGAGGGTATCATCAATGGTAAAACGAGCACACCATCTTCTATATTCTAACACCAAGACGAAAAGATTTAAAGGTTGGAATGATGAGAAAGGGATTTCCAACATCCATAATGTCTTAGAAGCCAATTAATCACTTTTCGGTATTAAAAGGGGGTTTAAAAAGGGTTATAAAGTGAATTTAATCTTCATGTGCACTTGGTCAAAGAGAGGAAAGATCTAGAAGGGGTTGGAAGAAGTACAAAGGAAGGGTAGTGTTATCCCTATTTTATGGATAACTAAGGAGATGATGTCTCGAGGCCCTTAGGTTGCATATATGGAGTGTCGAGAGACTACATGACCAACAGTACGCTTTGCACAGATGGAAAACCCACTCACCACCATAGATGGTCATAGGTTTACAGATGGCATCCACCACACCAGTTGGCTTTCAGAAGGTAGTGGGCCTTGCTCCATGAGGTACAAGTCAGTGTTATGGTGAGCATCATTTCAATACCTAAGCCATTTGATTATGTTGTATCTTAGATTGCTCTAGATTTCATGATATGTGCTTGAACATTATGCCTTTTGCCCTGCTTCACCTTGGTGGTTGACATTGTGCCCTAGTAAGTGGTCTTCTTTGGGAATGGATTTGCTACCGGGAAATCCTTTAATTAGCCATCGTACCGTTCCCGACCATACTTACCATTTTCCATCATTATTTCCCTCTGTTTTGTTATCTCTTGGGATTTTAGGGTGTATTGACCCAAGAAGGGGTTGTCCCTCATTCTATGGAAAGAAGAGGATAAAGGCTCAGAGGGGTTGGTGTTGGATAAAAGATAAAAGCCATATATGAAGCTTCCAAATGCTTCGCCCAGGGATCACCCAAGAAAGCAATAAAACACTTATCTTTGAATAAAAGGGGACCCATAATATAACAAAGAAATGCCTGAAAGGTAGATTGAAGGATATGAGGTCTCATCACGATCTGACCTATCACGTCCATGGATATCTAGTGGTATGACATTGTCATTATCTGGTCACCACACTAGCGCAGTGACTCTTAGTTGCATGGCTGAGAAAAAGGGCGTCTCATCACGAGCCAACCTTCTCATTTCCATTAGGAATTTGTGGGTGACATTGCCACCATGTGGTCACCACGCCAGGGTAGTGACCTTCAATCTCTCCTTGTGCTAAAGAAAATATAAAGAAAGAAAGATAAAAGGCAAATAATGGGCTTGGAAAAAGTGCATTGCGGACGAAGGTACCACACATCCTCTGCAAAGGCACCCATGAATGAGACACTACGACCCCTAGTATGTCATGAGCCCTATGCCCATTGAGTCTTGACCCCATCCACCTCATACACTCTACATGGCATAGAGAGGGACCTCTTGGAGGCTCTCCTTGACCTAGGGCAAGATTTACCCAATAGGACACCTTGTCGACCCTCCCATACTTAAGCTTGACAAGTCGCATAGTGTCTTTGAGCTGTTAATTGTTTGATATAGTAATCTTTGATGCACATGCTTAGATGGCTTATTTATTGATTGGATCCACTTATCATGATGTTACGACTTGAGATCCTTGGAGGGCGTGTTCATTTGTCTTTGCAGGACCTAGTTGGTTGACAGTTTTGGGAGAACAAGCCTAGCTTGGTCTTCCATGGGGCTACAAGCCCACAGGTTAGATGCCAGGGGCCTGCATGCACTTGGACGTTTTGAGGAGAAGAGGGTCTTCACCAAGATGAAATCATCTAGATGCTTGACACATGGCCTTAGGAGTCCTTTCCACACTTCTCCAACACCAACGACCTCTTCAAAGTGGCAAAACGTCCCCTAAAGGGGTGACGCCATCCTAGATTAGGGTTTAATTTGTGCAAAATATGAAATTTTAAGTGAATTGTTTAATATTATTATGTTAAGGGGGCAAGATTAGGGTTGTTGACCCCTAATCTTGTGTTTTACTCCTTATTTTGTGGACAAGCCATGTTGGCTAATTTTTGTATAAATAGAGATCTTAAGATCTCGTTTTGAATGATAACTCTCCTCTTGTGAGAGGTTTTGGTCTGAAATTTTCGGCCTCCTTAGCTCTTTAGCTCTTTTAGACTTGTGTATGGTTGTGGTTGTGAATGGTTAATGGAAGAAGTGGTGCGCTAGCCTTAGAAGGTTATTTTCTAGCTCTTGTGGTGGATTGTCTTAGCATCTCTCTTGATCTTTTTATGGTTTTTACTCTCTTGCTATCATTTTATTCTAGTCAAGTATTGTTATGCTAGGAGCTAGGTGGGAAGTATAAGGGCATACACCCCCGCCATAGTCTTCACCATTTTTTGCTTCATCTCATTTATTAACAGGGTTTGCTAAGAGAAGTATAAGGGCATACTCCCTCTTAGCTTAAACCCTAGCTTAGAGAAACTTGCCTTGGAAAGTAAAAGGGCTTACACCCCCAAGGAGTTAGCTTCTCTAAGCTCCTTGTGACTCCATTAACCCAATAGTAAATGCACTAGTCATTAATTTGTTGCATTGGAGAAATAAATTATTGCATTGGAAAACGTGAATTTCGGTCATTTTTACTTCTTGCAAAGTGGATTGTCTTCCTTGTGCCTTGGGCACCTCACAACCACTAGGGTGTCTTCATTTAAGGGCTACTTATTGCTGCTGTTACAAATTTGCATCTTCAGCCATTAGGGCTGCAGAAACCCTAACATACTTGCTTTAATAACTCTCTTCTCAACCATTGGTTTTTGCTCAAAGTTTGCACTTATACTCTTCTTGTCCTAGCGCACTTTTTTGCAAAGTTTGAGGGGATTCTAGTGGCTGATTTCCTCGCTGTAATACATTGAATGTTACAACCATAAGGCTGATATAATTTGCTGCCAACAAGTGTTTACAACAGCCTTATCTTTTATGCTAAGAGTACTAGTTCTTTCACCTTGAGTTTAGCTAGTCAATTGCTAGTTTTTCTCTTGCATTTCTTACTTGATCCTTAGCATTTATTGAGCAACTTATAGTGTCCTTTTCTTTCTTATTTATGCTGTCATCTATTGCTGCAAATTAGAGACAACAAGCTTAACTTGCTGATCCAACTAACATGTATTGTTGCAAGGTGTGTTTTCTTGTGTCTCGGGCAGGTACAATCATCCGAAAAAGCACTATACCTATGGGGCAGCCATTACTTAACTTGCAAGACATCTCTCCCTACCTTCCTTTCCATTTAGACTTGATCTCTTTGGGCTCCATTTCCACTTCCTTCCATCTCCGTCTCAATCCCCCTAGGGTCACCGAGATCGCGTCCCTAGAGTGACCTAGTCACTTTTGAAGTGCGAGACCTACATCGAGGTGACATTGGGTGTAGGATTCCTAAGTTGTAGCACTTTTTCCTTGGTTGGGTCGGGCTTTGCCCAACCTACAACTTGCACTATAACATTTTGGCGCTGTTACCGGGGAGGATTTTGAATCCTCTTTGTACCCTAACGACACTTTGGTAAGCTATCCCAAAACCTTTCCCTTAGCTTGTGTGGCGACTCCACCCAAGGGACGTTCCATTTCCACCCTTCTTGATGAGCTCATCTTGAAGCTCATCTGGCGACTCCACCTTCCCAGAACCCACTTTTCCCTTATCCTTCTCCATGCCTTTGATGAGCCCACTTTAGATTCATTTGACCACTTCGTTGATGAACCATGGGGAAATCAAACTATCACTTGCTTAAAGCATGGAGTGATATCCCAAAATTTGATGGTAATCCATGCTCAACCGTTACACATGTCGTCAACTTTGTTGACTTTCTTGAGTGGTATGGCTTGGAAGAGGAAGATGAATTGACACAATCATTCTTGATATCACTGAATGAGAAACAAAGAAAATCTATTAAGCACATTAGCCCAAAGGGTTTGACCATCCTGTCCACACATTTCTCAATCATTTCAGACCACAATCCCGACAAGTGGAAGACACCATTTAGGACCTTGAGGATGTTTTTTGGGAGAGATCCTTTCCATTGGAGAAAATTGATGAGTTGAGGGCGTTGTCATTTCAAGAAGATATCCATCAAGAAGAAGAAAACTGTGACGAACCACAAACTCTTGACAAATTTCCACGAGCCCAAGAAAAATACTCTATGGACGAGGACTTTTCCTTTGATCCTTTCCACCATTTGATGAGGATCAAGCCCATCATGATGAAAATACTTCAGAGCAATAGGATTATGAAGGAACTTGCTAAGAAGAAAAGAAGGTGCCTTCAAAAGAGACAATATGTTGACACCTCAAATAAAAGATACCAAGTAATCGATGAACTGCTCTTTCCAAATGAAGAAAATTACCAAAGGGATCTCGATAAAGTTTCTCTTGCAGAAGATCTGAACAAGACATTGTCCTCTACTGTCCCTTTCAAGGAAGATGAAGTTATCCAGTCTTGTGAAGAAGTAATCAACTTCTATGATGTAGATAAAATCATGGAACAACCTCTAGATACACTTGACGATCACATTGATGATTTCATATAGATTGGGGGATGCGGATGGGATTTGGGTTGTTTCATTTTTGACGGAGATCCTATCTACGACATTGAAGGCACATCCCGAATAGTGGATACAAACAACATTTCTTCAGAGGATTTCATTTTACAGCCAGATGGTCCATACATGTGTCAACCCGATGACATGGTCACAGATTTGTTCCACCCATTCGAGGACGACCTGACGCAACGTTTTCAGGATGATTTTCAACCACCGTACTCAGATTTTGATAGACACTAGGTCATGGCCCGCGCAAAGCAATTCGAGGTCCATACTACTAAACAAAAGTACTTTCATGTTGAGACTTTGGGCAGGGATTTGCAGACAAAGAAGAGACTTTTCCTGAGCCCGACGGAGGAGTTTTTCTCTAAGGCTGTGCCTTACCCTGTTTCCTCTTGTTAGGGAAATCATAGGGTTTTCTTTGGATCTCTTGTCTTTCCCCAGCCTTCAGGGACCAGTGATATTCTCAGTGAGGATGATGATGAGCCATCATCTAGTCCACTTTAGAGATGGATATATCGGGCTTGTGGCTATGCTTGCAGGCAGGAGTTCCAGGATGATTGAGATTGTGGTTTCTCTTTTCAGCAGGATTTCCTCCCTCCCTCCCATCTCCATGAGTTTTATTTCATGATTGATTATATGTCTATTTATGCTCATGATTACTATGTGCTGGACTTATCTTTGTTGTTTCACATGATTAAGCACATGGGGAAATGTCTTCGTCCGATAATCAGTTGGTTGCACTGGTTGTACGACTTCACATGACATCATCCAACACACGATCTTCAGGGCCCCAAGGCCCCAGGTAAGTAGTTAAGTCATTTTGATTCCCTGCATTTGCATCTTGATTGCTCATACTAATTTAGATGCATTTCATTTTCATTCTACTCTACTTGCATATTGATTTCATGCTTAGTTTATAATTTTTTGAAAAAATTGTCAAAATTTTCTTTTCTAGTTTAGTGGGTTTTGATATATGAGAACAAGGATGAGTAGGCCATCCTGCACTTGACAGTTTGATGTTTACTTGTAAGCACATGTGTACCGAGAGATGTTGCGGTTCTCATGCACTCTATGACGAGCACATGTCCCCAAGTAGGAGCCAAATATTATCCCCATTTTGTGGATAACTAAGGAGATGATGTCTCGAGGCCCTCAGGTTGTAGATATGGAGTGCCGAGAGACTACATGACCAACAATACTCTTTGCATAGATGGAAAACCCACTCACCACCACAGATGGTCACAGGTTTACAGATGGCATCCACCACACCAGTTGGCTTCCAGAAGGCAGTGGGCCTTGCTCGATGAGGTCCAAGTCAATATTATGGTGAGCATCATTTCAATACCTAAGCCATTTGATTATGTTGTATCTTAGATTGCTCTAGATTTCATGATATGTGCATGGACATTATGCCTTTTGCCCTGCTTCACCTTGGTGGTTGACATTGTGCCCTAGTAAGTGGTCTTCTTTGGGAATGAGTTTGCTACTGGGAAATCCCTTAATTAGCCATCGTACCATTCCCGACCATACTTACCATTTTCCATCATTATTCCCCTCCGTTTCCTTATCTCTTGGGATTTTAGGGTGTATTGATCCAAGAAGGGGTTGTCCCTCATTCTATGGGAAGAAGGGGCTAAAGGCCTTGAGGGGTTGGTGTTGGGTGAAAGATAAAAGCCATATATGAACCTTACAGATGCTTCTCCCAGAGATCACCCAAGAAAGCAATAAAACGCTTATCTTTGAATAAAAGGGGATCCATAATATAACAAAGAAATTCATGAAAGGTAGATTGAAGGATAAGAGGTCTCATCACGAGCTGACCTATCACGTCCATGGATATCTAGTGGTATGACATTGTCATTATCTGGTCACCAAACCAAGGCAGTGACTCTTAGTTGCATGGCTGAGAGAAAGGGTGATTATTTTATGAGTTTTCTGGTTGTGGTATTTTGTCAAACACTTTGCTAATTTTAGTCTCTTAAGTTGCGTTGGGGTTTATAATGATGGTTCTTTGTGTGTTTGCAACAAGTAAATGATAACAATGTAGCAATGGAATATACTCAACAAGATGAAAGACAAATAGCACAAGAAATAGCCACAAATACCTCAGATCTGATTTTATTTATAATAATAGCTGACCTCGTACAAAATGAAGCAGATTTGGAATACATATAGTAAAATAGAGTGTGTGGTTGATGATGCCTTCAAGATACAAGATAGAGATGAGGATATAGGCTTCCAAAAGCTTCCCCAAGCTGAACACCAAGTAACACTGAAGCCCAATTGATACCCTTTGTTGTATGTGATGCCCTCTCTGGCTGAATGCGCACTTCCTAGCTGGAATAGACCAAGGAAAGTACGACTTCCTCTCTGATGGCCTCAAACCTCTACCAAACTCCGTGAGAAGATAGATCTGGTGATGGAAAGAAGATATGAGTAGTCTCTAAGTTGTAGCTCAACTGGAAGACCTCTTCAACAACAATATCTCTAAGATAGATGCGCCCTCACTAGCTGAAACAAGCAATAATTCGGCCTCCTTGAAGATGGCTTACAAACCCCTGAAACCAAGTGCCAAAATGTAGACCGGGGGTTAGAGAAACCCTCTGATGAACCTCCAAGCTATTGGAAGTGATCTCCCACTCCAACTCACAAGATCCACTATGCACAATGCACCCTCTTGAAGAGAATAACGCCCTCCTAAGTGATAGAATGAATGGGCTGATGAATCCACTCACACAATGTTGCAAAAGGGCGCTAGGGTGATGGATAACAATCTCGGAATGAGATCCACTGAAGATCTAGTCACCTCTCAGCAAATCAAACTACTCTCTCAAGATGGGTGCGCCCTAGCTCTGTAGAAAACCCCCACAATAAGCCTTGTCTCCACAAATGCTCTTGGAGCTGAATAAAACTGATGTAGAATGGTGAGGGAGGAATATTTCACCTCCGTGACCAAGCTTGGACCAGGTTGGGTGGGATCTTTCACTATCGAGCTGATCTCTAGGGTTTGTTCAGTCAAAACCCTCAAAACCCCCAAGTGCATGGGCTCTCTAGCAAGAAGCCAAACATCAAAATGATAAACAACATAACGAGAGAATAGAGGCCTCTATCTCTCTTATATCCCCCCTGTTCACCTTTTCCCTCCAAGTGACTTTTACTTTATTTTATTATTCTTTAATTAAATCACTTTATTAATTAATTGGCCTTTTTTGCCTCTAAAAGTGATTTATTCTTCCCTATGGCTTCTCCGGCCATTGAAAGTCACTTCTCATAATCTAATCTTGTAGTTCTCTTCCTCCTGATTCTGATGAGCTAGTACACTAAGAGGTTTCTCCAAGTATTATGCTCAATATGACCTTCTTAGTGAATTTAATTAAAATATGACCCATAATAACTCAAAATTACAGAAATCGTCAGAATGCAACGGAACCAAAGCTAAGCTGTGCGTAATGGATCCCGATGATGAAATATGATGAACAATGCAAGTCGGCCCCATTAAAACCCCTCAATATCTCTTGAACTCGATGTCACCCCCATCTGGCTACTCTGGTAGGCATAACACTAATGTAGTAATGTCCAAAAATGGGACATCACATTCCTCCCTGCTAGAATATTGCTTGTCCTCAGGCAATAACTGAATCAATCTGTATATGATACCAGCATCCGATATCCACCTGTGTGACTTGTAGTAAGCTCTCCTCGAGACATGGCCCCTCCAAGTGCTCACCACACATGATACCCAAATGCTCCTGATGAGTAGAATGATCGTGTGCACCCAATCCTTGGTCAACTTCCCAAGCAACCACTCTACTCGGATCTCGGCCCCATGAAACTCTAGACGACCAAGCTCTCTAATCCCTAGATCCCATATCAAGATGCGAACTGCAGTGCCTTGTGAAGTACAGTCCTGTAAGATACCAACACCATGAAACTCTTGAAGACCTCCAACCAACGAAACAAGTAAATATAATATCCATCCATCAATGAGTCTCTCACGTAAACCCATCTCCCAACTATCATCTCTGGCTGAATCCAGACCCCCTGCTAACCAAGAAGATGACCTGCTGATATATCTGATCCTTGACCAGGGAGATCCACCCTGCCACAAAGCATACTCATCTCGACTTGCTCACAAATTCCCCCAACAATGGTAGGAATCAATCGTGCAAGTCTCTGAAACCCTCATGCGCTCTAGAAGAGCACCAAATCCCGCATCATATAACTCTGAAGGTGTCATACCAAGTATCTTGGTGCCCACCAAATTGTAAACCTCTGGCCGAAGTATGCTGATAGTCATGTTGTCCTGTCCATAATCACTAAACTTGGCCTCCCTGCTAATCCACACTGCTTCCTGCGAAGTCCCATGCTCCAACAATATCCCTATGATGTCATCCCTACTATATCTCTCTAATGCCCTAGGATCGAGAGAAGCTAGCATACTCTTCCAACTCAACACTGAAACAAGGGTGGCTACAGAGTCATGCCCTGACTCGTGATGCTGGCATATCAAACATGCTCCCATGTGTCTCATGACATCATCATCGAGATTCATTCCCTAAGGAGAATCTCTCTCTGTCTTGCTGACAAGTCCTGAAATGGCCAAGCTATCCAACCATAGGTACATCATGTATAATCCTCAAGATCCTTGACACTGTCTGCTGCAACCATACCTCATGCCAACTAACCTCATAGACCTCATCAAAAGCATCTATCCATTTCTGCTCCCAGTCCTCATCCTGTTGAGACTCTAAACCTGTACCCATCTCTGGAACATACTCCGTCCCCTGGCTGAGGATGCTCTCCATCACGCCCCAAGCCTCATATGACTGTCTCGGATGAACCACCCCTATCTTGTTGTATATAATCAAGTCACTCTCGTCAGGTGGTCTCTGCCTACCAACTCTCCATGCCCCCTGCCACTGTTTATCTCCCCTTATGCTGATGTCTATGATGAAAGTATCGGGGAAGGATAACAAAAATAAGTGCAATTGTATGTAGGACTGGAAAGTATCATAGACTTTGGTCAATCCCAAGGACTTGACCAAAAGCTCATCCACTGGCACCCATGGTGAATAATCGTCTGTACTCGTAATTAAACTCCAACCATCGAGTACATCAGTAGATAACTCCACAAACTGTTGGTCAATCACTCTCCCTCCATCATCACTCATATAGCTGCTACTACTATGAAGGTGATCTCCCAGAACTAAGTACTGTTGCAAGGGAGAGGAATCTCCATGCTCCACTAAGTATGTCTCCTCCTTGTAATCCAATGCGTCCCCCTGAATCCCATTGTACACCTCTGCATGCTCCTGTGAACTATCTATCATCATCATATGCCCCTAGATAGTCATGCAAGCCCTTATATCCTCCCGCATCATCATGTGTCCAAGGTGTACTGCTAGATCAACCTCTGCATGGATATCAACCAATCCTGGAACACAAATGAAAGTGTCCTCGTAACTGCCCCTGCTCTAGAATCCCCATGTGTATGTGTATGACCAATTGTCTCAGAATTACCCATGAATGGTGGTCCCTGTGACACCCATACATCCTCCAACGTCTCCTGGTCATATCCCTCTATAACCATCAACGATCCTGGGTACTCCTCATGCTCCCCCATCAACTGGTGCTCCTCTGCCAAACCATCAACACCCTCTAGCAATGTAGGTGAAGGATATATCTGACTCTCTACTGAGATAGATGTAGAGGATCCCTGACTAGTCTCCTCAAGGAGCTCCTCTAATATGGACCCTAATTCTTGAAGGGTTGTCTGTGCGCCTTCCAAGAATCCTCGTGTGCTCACCAACTTATGAGTGATTCGGTCCACCTCAATCTCCTTCTCCCTCAGTGCCCTGTGATACATCTTGCCAACCTCCAATAGGTAATCTCTATCCATCAACAACTGTTGGTAGTTGGCCCTCATCACAGTGACTCTCTCCTCGAGTGTATGGAAGTCATCAATGGAAAGTCCCCCATCCGAACTATCATGTGCCATCGAGGTCCTCCAACAATATCCTGCCACCAATGCATGTGTATCATCAATGCATCTAGTGGCTGCCATGATCATGTCCTCACTGACTCTCAACTGTCCTGTCAAGTGTCGTGACTCCTAATCACAATCCCGTTGGGGTGCTACCTCATGCCCCTCATTGCTAGTGTCAACAATGGAATCCCCAACAACACACTCAAAAGATAAGGCACTAAACTGCCCACTATCCACTGTGCTACTAAGTCCTCATGTATGCCACTGCACACCATCACCAACTGCTACCCCCATCTGAATCACACCGTATCCTATATGAGCAGCTGTATCCTCCTGTGCACTCACCCTGCTAATATCGTCTACGCCCGGATCCCATACAGATGTGACCAAACATGTTCTATGGTCCTCCTGGCCAATAAATAGTGGATCCTCATCACCGTAGAATGATCCTGGAAGTAAGTATCCCAACAAGCTGTCAGTCTCCACAACTTGATCTATCAATGGACTCCCCGAAAGAGGTGACTCACTCTCCTCATACTGATAAGTATGTGTATTGTCAACTGGCTCCAATTCATGTCTCTCCTCTTGAATCTGTAGATCCATATATCCCTTGTGTACGATCCTCACACAAGGCTCCTCTACCATATCAAAAATGCCACTGATATCCTCATGTGTCGTGGCTATCATAGGTGTCTGAGAAATTGAAAAATGTGTCACTGTTATCATACAAAGCTCCTCATCCTCCATACATGACTTCCTGGAAGCCATGTCTACACCCAAGGGTAGGTCATCCAACCTCTCAATCTCATCATGTCTAAGTGATAACACATATGAATCCTCACAAGTGTCACCACTATGCTGAAGTGTTGAGTCCTCAACACTGCCTGATGAAGAACATGCACTATCATCCTGTCCATTCAATTGTCCCTCAGATGCGCAAGAGTCACTAGCATGATCGGACTGCTATAAATAGGCATCTATGGTTGCATCCTCATGCATCTGCTCATCCTCACTGTCATAGTGTACCTCAACAATGTGCACCTTCCCTTTACCCCTGCATCTGTGATCTGGATCCCAAGACACTTTGCAACCGTAGCAAATCTCCCTGCATCTAATGGGTGTAGGATCAATTTGTGTTTCCTTCCATCTACTAGTTGGTAGTGATGTTTTCTCTTTCCATTGTCTACACTGTGCTCTACTATTTTGTATTTCTGATATCCACTCATGTATGGCTAGATCTAATTCTACCTGAAGCTTTTCCTGTTTATCCATTTTCTTTGATTACTGAACAATGTGCTACTTGCTCATTCTTCAATCAAAAAATTTCTCCTTATGGAAGATCCCTCAGGCTGGGAGGAATCTTTGCTCTGATACCACTATAATGTTCCCAACCAGATCTGATTGGAACATTGGTGTTTTATGAGTTTTCTGGTTGTGGTATTTTGTCAAACACATTGTTGATTCTAGTCTCTTAGGTTGCGTTGGGGTTTATAATGATGGTTCTTTGTGTGTTTGTAGCAAGTAAATGATAGCAATGTAGCAATAGAATATACTCAACAAGATGAAAGACAAATAACACAAGAAATAGCCACAAATACCTCAGATCTGATTTTATTTATAATAATAGCCGACCTCACACAAAATGGAGCAGATCTAGAATACATATAGTAAATTAGAGTGTGTGGTTTGTTATCACACAATTTGTAGTTGGAAGTAAAGGAAGGGTGAAAGAAAGAAAAATTGGCGAAACTGAGACTATCCTACCACTGTCACCTCAATAGGATAGCTCTTTCTGTTTAGGGTGGTAGGCCCAGGGGAGACGTCCCCGGTGACCTGGGGTTTTGAGAAGGCAAAGGCTTAAAAGGCTAAGTAAAAGTTCCCCCCTCACAAGTCACCACCGATCAAAAAGTCCGCCTAATTAGCCAATAAAGATAAATAACCAAAAGTGTACTTGCCCGAGACAAAGCAACAAGAGAACTATACATGTGCAAGATCACTTGCTGGTTAGTACTTCATATAATCAAAGACTCTCTGATAATAAGAAATTGACCAATAATATTGATGAAGCAAATCAATGATGTATAATAGCAATGATTACAATATATCACTTCACAATAAATGCTAAAGAAGCTTCCTAATAAGCAATGACAATTTATCATCAATGTAACAATACCAACATTAGAAGCAACGCTTCAGCCAATCATTCAATTGCTTTAAATATAAAATAAATGCTGCCAAGTGTAAGTATAACACAAGTAGATAACAACAACAATATGGTTAGTAAGTGTTAGTCTAAGCTAGAGTTAGAAGTAGTTAATGAGTGTTTAAGAGTATTTGGAAGTTGTGATCAAAGTACTCAAACATAGAAGGTCAAGATCAATGCGTTATTAGGGCAAATGGAGTCAAATAGCTACAAAAGTCGAAGGGCCGAAATGCTAGTGATAGGGCTAAAGACAAGAGGGTTTAATGTTGAAGTGTTGCTAAGGCAAGGCTTCAACAATCAAACCCTAGGGGAAAAAGGCTCACTAAGGTGTAGAAACCCTAAGCCTTAGTGCTTTTTCCTTCTTCTCTAGCTCAAAAGACAAATTAAAACAACTAGATTGAGTAACAAATGGTAGGGCCAAAGACAAGAGAGTTTGATGATGAAGTGTTACTAAGGCAAGGCTTCATCAATCAAAACCTAGGAGAAAACGACTCACTAAAGTGTAGAAACCCTAGGCCTTAGTGCATTTTCCTCCTTCTTTAGCTCAATGACAAGTAAAAAACGACTAGCTTGAAGAGTGGATGGTAGAGTGTTGCTATGGCAAGGCTCTAACATTTATCTTTAGCAAATACAATGGCTCTTATCATAACTTAGTAGGGACATGAAACAAGGACACCAACATGTGCTTGTTCCCTAGGGTTTAATCCAACAAATTTCATTAACATGCAAGTAAAAGATACCATAACTATTAAAAAAAAAGAAAGATTGCAGAAATTCACTTACATTCACCAAGTATCATCAATGCCAAACCCTAGTTGTAAAACCTTCCACCAAGAAAATGCCAAAATAGCCAAGAAAAAGCCTCCTTCAACAAGTGTGCATCAATAAATTCAGCCAAAACCCTAAAGGAGGGCGCAAATTTCAGACCTCACACAAGTGTGAACGAAAGATGATGAGAAAATGAGAGTTAAAATCTTCAATTTATACCATACCAATGACCTAAATTTAATTTTAGGTCACCAAAAGGCCGACATGGCCAAAATACATAATAATAATGTTTTTACATTAAATGTCATAATGAAACCCTAATCAAGCAAATAATGAAGACGTCATGCCCTTTTAGGGTGACGTTAGCCCTTTCTAGGGCAAATGTGGCCTCCTGGAGAAAAACGTTAGCCCTCCTTGGGCCTCTGGAAGCTGCCACATGTGCCAATCATGCCACAACTGCCTCCCATATTGCTGGATGATGTCATCTGAGGTCATAGGTGACGTCATGGGCCTTCCAAGGCCAACATTCCAATGGAGAGGGCACAACCCCCTTGGGTAAGGCTCTGCCAGGCTGCCTTTGTGGAACGTCCTCCTCTTCTCTGGTGTAAACCCCTCTATGCTGTCTCTGCCCCCTGTTGGGGTCTCAACATCCATCTGATGGGCTTCCAGCCCCATGGAGGTCCGAACTAATCATCTCCCCATGTGTACCTGTCCAATATGGTACCTGTCCGTCGGGTATGATCCTGCACATCAACAGATACACCCTCCATGGGTTCATAAGTCACAAGGATCATAGCAATGTCAGTCACATCCAATCATCAATTTTATTAAACATGTGCATAAAACCCCTTTTACCCAGTCAAATGCTCAAAGACATTACACAACTCTGCAAGCCAAGTTTGGAAGAAGTGACAGGGCGTCCTATTGGGTCAATGCTCATTGGATGTGGGATGTTTCCGGGAGAGATCAAATCCAAGTCATGTTAGTGGGTGAGGTGGTTAAGGGATGTCTGGACAAGGGTTGCAGTGATAGCAGGGAAATGCATGGCTGACCTGTGGGTGCCTTTGTAGAGGGTGAGCCGCACCTGTCCTGGATGCAAATTTTTTCAAGCCCATTCATGCCTTTTATTCTTTTATTGTTATTGCTTTTTCTTTCAAGAAGCTAATCACGGGACACTGCCCTGGCGTGGTGACCAATGGTGGCAATGTTACCCACAAGTAGTTTCACGGAAATGAGAAGGTTGGCTCATGATGAGACCCCCTTTCTCTTGGCTATGCCACCAAGAGCCACTACCCTGGCGTGGTAACCAGATGCTAGTAGTGTCATACCGCTAGATGCCCACAGACGTAATAGGCTGGCTCGTAATGAGACTCCCTATCCTTTGATTAGGTCTTGTTTTTTTATGGGTCCCTCTTGTTTCTTGCTGAGAAGCCTTTTACTGTTTTCTCGGGGATCCCTGGGCGAAGCATCTCGAGGTTTTACTTTTAGGCTTTTATCTTTTGCCAACTACTTTTACCCTCTGGGCCTTTAGCCCCTTCTTCCCACAAGGTAAGGTGCAACCCTTAAATAATTGGCCAACCCAATGCCCAGACCAATGTAATGGGATGGATGAGTGGGAGATAAGGTGGAAAATGGTAAGTATGATTGGAGCGAACGATGACTTTTCATCAACCCCCCAGTGGCAACTCAAAACCTATGGGCACAAGCTTACTAGGGCATCCTGTCATTTCCTTTCCCCCAGACATGGTCAATTGGATAAGTATAATATCCAAGCACCCATTAGAAACAAAAATGACTAAATGCACATATTCAAAGGTTTTGAGGATCAGAGTGACACATACCATGATACCCAGACTCATTACCTCATGGAGCAAGACCCATTTCTGCTACGGGACCAGGCCGAGATGATGGATGCTGCTGCTGCTGACAAGGTGGAGGCGCTGAAGAAAAGCAAAGATGGGCCCTCCAGGGCCATGCTCAAGTCGATTTGGCTCTCGGTACTCCATGTCTAGGACCTGTGGGCCTCAAGACATAATCTCTTTAGTTATCCCTAAAATGGGGGATAACATCGCTGATGATGCCTCCAAGATGCAAGATATAAATGAAGATCTAGGCTTCCAAAAGCCCCCCCAAGTTGAACACCAAGTAACACTGAAGCCCAATTGATACCCTCTGCTGTATGTGATGCTCTCTTTGGCTGAATGCGCACTTCTTGGCTGGAATAGACCAAGGAAACTACAACCTCCTCTCTGATGGCCTCAAATCTCTACCAAACTCTGTGAGAAGATAGATATGGTGATGGCAAGAAGATATGAGTAGTCTTTAAGCTGTAGCTCAACTGGAATACCTCTTCAACAACAATATCTCTATGATAAAGGTGCCCTCACTAGCTGAAACAAGCCAATAATTCGGCCTCCTTGAAGATGGCTTCCAAACCCCTGAAACCAAGTGCCAAACTGTAGATCGGGGGTTAGAGAAACGCTTTGATGAACCTCCAAGCTATTGGGAGTGATTTCCCACTCCAACTCAGAAGATCCACTACGCACAATGCGCCCTCCTGAAGAGAATCACGCCCTCCTGAGTGATAAGATGAATGGGATGATGAATCCACTCACACATTGCTGCAAAAGGGCGCTAGGGTGATGGCTAACAATCTTGGAATGAGATCCACTAAAGATCTAGTCACCTCTGAGCAAATCAAACTACTCTCTCAAGATAGGTGCTCCCTAGCTTTGCAGAAAACCCCCAACAATACGCTCGGTCTCCACAAATGCTCCTGGAACTGAATAGAACTGATGTAGAATGGTGTGGGATGAATCTATTCACCTCCGTGACCAAGCTTGGACCAGGTTGGGTGGGATCTTTTACCACTGAGCTGATCTCTAGGGTTTGTTCAATCAAAACCCTTAAAACCCCCAAGTGCATGGGCTCTCTAGCAAGAAGCCAAACATCAAAATGATAAACAACATAATGAGAGAATAGAGGCCCCTATCTCTCTTTTATCCCCCCTGTTCATTTTTCCCTCCAAGTGACTTTTACTTTATTTTATTATTTTTTAATTAAATCACTTTATTAATTAATTGGCCTTTTTTGCCTCTAAAAGTGATTCATTCTTCCCTATGGCTTCTACGGCGATTGAAAGCCACTTCTCATCATCTAATTTTGTAGTTCTCTTCCTCCCGATTCTGATGAGCTATTACACTAAGATGTTTCTCCAAGTATTATGCTCAATATCACCTTCTTAGTGAATTTAATTAAAATATGACCCATAATAACTCAAAATTATGGAAATCGTGGGAATGCAATGAAACCAAAGCCAAGCTGTGTGAAATGGATCTTGATGATGAAATGTGATGAGCAATACAAGTCGGCCCCAATAAAACCCCTAAATATCTTCTGAACTCGATGTCATCCCCATCTGGCTACTCTGGTAGGTATACTACTCTGTAATGTAATAATGTCCAAAAATGGGGACATTACGGTTTAACATGTGTTTAAGATTTCTTTAGTAATCAATTAGACTCGTGCTTATGAAACAACAATATTCAAGGCAAGACCCCCAAAAAATAGAAAAATGGCTTTAGTAAAGGGTGTGCCACATACTGCAACCCTTAGATATACCTGTAGGTCCGGAGACCCACGATACAAGAGAGTAATCTTCCCGAATGTTGTTTTTGGTGCACTGTAGTAATCTGGCGGTTGGAAGGTTTGTTTCAAGATACCCAGTGGGACTTCTGATATAAGTATCTATTTACTTTGGTTTTGTGGAAGCAAGAATATACAACTCCTCCACCCAACTTACCTGGACTACAATCTGGGAAAATTGGTCGGATGGGCAATGTTATCTCTCAGATTCTCCCTAGAGGAAAACTCCCAACCTCTCAAAGGGGAAAACCTAAGGACATGAAACATGCAGACCACCCACTGTCACCTCAACGACGCTGCCTCTGCACTTATAAGTCTGGATGAATATCTTCCTACCTAAGGGGGGAAACCCTAATTAAATCCTAAGCCTATCATTTAAGTTTCAAGTGAGCAAAAGGCTAGGATTTATTTTATGCAAGGAAAATATGATTACAAGCGTATTTCTTTAAATGACAAGTGTTGTTCAAATGTTTAACATGCATTTAAGATTTCTTTAGTAATCAATTAGACACGCGCTTGTGAAACAACAATATTCAAGGAAAGACCCAAAAAAATAGAAAAATGGCTTTAGTCAAGAGTGTGCCATATACTACAACCCTCAGATGTACCTGTAGGTTCGGATACCAACAGTACGAGAGAGTAATCTTCCTGAATGTTGTTTTCGGTGCACTGTAGTAGTCTGGTGGCCGAAAGGTTGGTTTCATGATACTTAGTGGGACTTTTGATATACGCAAGGGTACGTGGAAGTGAAGCTTCGGGTTAAGGTGTTGTCTAATGCAATACTACTCGAGTGGGTACCAACATGGGTTACACAGACTTTCAATAGGGGGAGATCAAATCTCGAGAGGGTCCTCTGAAGTCACAATGTATCCCTGCATGTATTGACCCCAAACCACAGTGTTAAATGCTAAGCGATAACTCTCTCTCGTTATTTATAGACATCGGGTGCACGTCTTCTAACCTAGATCACTAAGGGTCTTGCCAAGAACCGTGATAATATTATCATTGCTTGCATTAAAACATGAAGTGGTTGAATCATAAAAGTTGACATTTACATCAATGTATTTCCATTTTTTCCATACATTGTAAAATTTCGAGCTCAATAACCAATGCAACAGTTGCAATTATTTATTATTATGCATGACATAAATTATAAAGTTCTCAAGATAAGGTTATGGTCCATCAAAATTAACAAAATATATAGTGAAATAATTAAAATGGAGCTTACCAAAATGCTATATACGAAGATCACATTTCAAATAAAAATCATGCAATCTCCCATCATTCATTAAATGCCCAAGTGTTAAAACAAGAGATGGGTATCAAGAGGTTGGGCGCTGGAAAAGCAAAAGACTTAGATGAACTCCAAGCAGAGTATCTAAAGTGGGGCTTAAAAATTCTTTCACCTCACATCGCAAAAATTTTCAACAACATCATACAGCAGGGGTTCCCCACAGATTGGACAACTAGTATGGCAATACCTCTTTTCAAGAGTGGTGACGTCAATAATTCCTCCAATTATAGAACCATAATGATAAACCCCTTGTTTGCAAAGTTATTTGGAAGCATGTTAGAAAAAAAATCAGCAAGTGGGCAGAAGAAAGAGATAAACGCGCTAAAGGGCAAGCAGGTTTTAGACCTAAACATTCCACAGTTGATCATTGCATAACTTTAAGGCACATCATTGAAAAAGCTTGGGAAGAAAAGGAAGAAGTTTTTTGNGATGGTATCCATTTGGGCAAGTTCGTTATAAGGCTTCTTTTGTACGTGGATGACCTTATATTGATTGCTAAATCAACTCTTGGTTTGCAAGAGCACTTATGTTCCCTTGAGCAGTTTTGTAGAAGGGTGGGGATGCAAGTCAACATTAGCAAAACGAAAGTAGTGGTTTTCTCTAACAAAAGAAAGCATAATCAACATAAGTTCTACTTTGAAGGAAACATTCTGGAAGAAGTTGCAGACTACAAATACCTCAGAATTGACTTCAACAAAAATTTAAGTTGGGATGGTCGTAGAAAGAAAAGAACTTTAGGGGGTTGGAAAGCATTTTATTCTTTTCAAAACAGGTGTAGAGAGGCAGAGTTGTGGGACTGGAAAACCACTCTAACTCTTTTTGGGCTTCTAGTTATTCCGGTGATCCTCTACGATTGTGAACTATGGGCCAGTAGCACAACCGATATGCAGTGGAAACAAATTGAGAAAATTCAGAAGCGGTTGATTACAAATAAATTCAAAATTAAAAGTGCAGTTCCTTATGCTATCCTGTTAAGTGAAACAAGGGTTGCCCCTATTGAAGCAATTGCTATGGTGCGAGTCATAAGGTATCTGAAAAAAAATTGAGCAAATGGAAGAGGGTAGATGGCCTAAGGTTGTGTTTAGTGACAGATTGTGCAAAAGAAAGAAGACTTAGATGTGGCAAAATAACAAATGGTATAGTAAATGGGGCATTTGCTTGAGCATGTGTCCTACAAAGAGTAAAGAGATAAAAACTTTTGTTATGGATAAGTTCCACAAACATACTTGGGAGAAAGAGCTAGGGAGAAAGAAGAAGTACTACATTGAAGAGTTTAATCCCACTCATAACCATCAGCAAAAGGCGTACATAGGGGCCAATATTTCTTGGAGATCTAAAATTCTTATTGCTCAATTAAGGACTAATTCTCATCAATTCCGTTGTGAAACAAGGTGCTGGAAAAGGCCAAAAGAAAGGTGGGAAGAAAGAGTATGTATTTTGTGTTCGTCCGGAAAAGTGGAAACAAAAAAACATTTCATTTTAGAATGTGAGGTCCTCAAAGACAACAGAGAAAATTATGCAGGTATTCTGGCAGCTAATTCTTGGGATAATCTATTTAGCAAAGAGTTTGTTGAGAAGCTGGGAGCGATTATTGTAAAACTTCACAGGAAAAGGGCCAAATACAAAACCCAGATGGAAAAACAATCTGTCCCATAGGCTATTTTTAGCCTCGTGGACGTTAAAAATACCTTCTTTCCGCTTCATTTATTTCCAATCACCAAGTCATGTAAGTCGATCCCGTGGAAAAAAAAGTCATGTAAGTTGATTATTCACTAATGGTAAGTTTTTTTTAAAGGGCATTGTACCATATCTTTAAAGTGACATCATTAAAATGAAAATTTTAATGTGAAGGCCCACAATGTCCCAATCCTAATCATGAAAGTTCAAACTCTTTGAAAAAAAAGAATTGATTTAATGAACTGAGAAATTAAAAAAAAAAGGTGATATATCTCTATCGAAAGACCATGATCATAAATCAAAGAAATTAGAGTCTAACCCCCGAGTCCATTTAAACAAAGTCTAACCCACAAATCGCATAATCCCCACACCCGAAAAAAAAGGTCTAATACCAAATTTTGATCGCTGGTGCGTTGGTGCAAAGAAGGAATGCGACTTCTGACGTACAGAAAAGATGAATCCGTCAAATCGCGAGTGATATAGAAAGAAAGAAAGAAAGTATTTTTAACGTCCACGAGGCTAAAAATAGCCTATGGGACAGATTGTTTTTCCATCTGGCTTTTGCATTCAGCCCTTTTCCTGTGAAGTTTTACAATAATCGCTCCCAGCTTCTCAACAAACTCTTCGCTGAATAGATTATCCCAGGAATTAGCTGCCAGAATACCTGCATAATTTTCCCTGCTGTCTTTGAGGGCCTCACATTCTAAAATGAAATGTTTTTCTGTTTCCACTTTTCCGGACGAGCACAGAATACACACTCTTTCTTCCCACTTTTCTTTTGGCCTTTTCCAGCGCCCTGTTTCACTACGGATCGAGGGCATGGGCTTGAAGGTTTGCTGAGCAGCGCGCGGCAGGTCGAGAGAGATACACAGGTCGCGATTTCACTTAGTTTAAGGATATGGATCAGGGTTTTATTTAACAGCCACGCGAGATTTTTTCTCACAGGAAAAACCAAGCTGTAAAGAAATCGTGATTTTATTTGAGGTAGTTTCTCAGATCGAAGGATAAAGCCGAAGGGAAGCTATGCAGATTGTGATTTTGAGCGAGTGAAACCGATCGGAGGTTATTATAGTCGCTAGGTTATCAAGAATGTGTGGCTTGCCTCGCACCATTCAAATTGTGAAGAATTTTTTTAGATTGTGAGGGACTGCAGGTCGAGGGTATTAGCTTGTTTGATGGCTCATCTTAAGAGGGAAGTATTAAACAAGAACAAACGCATGCAAAAAAAAAAATTCACCTACTGTCGGTCCAGCATACTAGTCAATTTGTTTCTCTGGGAAAAAAACAGATCAGAATATATTCGAACGTCAGCAAGTGGATAGATCTGTACACCATTCAATGTATATTCTTTGCATATCTTTTAACAGTGGAGACCAGTGTAAATAATAGCAGTGATAAACTGATCGCTAGAGGGTATTCGAGAGGGTATTAGCAGCACAAATATAGCTTTGACCCAGAAGATATGCAATGACCCTGAATAAAAAAAAAATAATTCTGATTTCAAACCTCGGAACCTGCAGATTTATCTCAGGATAGATGAAACAATGATCTGGGAGAAAAGGAGGTCATAAATTATTAAATTTAAACCCAAAGCATAAATTGATTTCTTAGATGAAAATTGACCTGCAGAACCATAATGTCAGATCTAGATCTCTGGTCAGTGCTAACCCTGTAAAATAGCCTGGAAGAACATGTGAGCACAAGGAATTTTAAGTGAAAGATAAATCGTTTAAGCTCAAAAATAATAAAATTTGATGAGAAGCATTAAAGGGTTTCTTTTCATCGGAAAAATTTTCATGTGAAAATAGAGCCCATTATTGGGCTATGGGGTCAACTAGATCTAGGGTTACTGATTTATAATGTGCTGGCGTCTTCCCTCACCATAGGCCGGGGGGAAAATGCCAGATCTGGGTGTTTAGGGATTCTGTTAAAGGGGGTCGAATCAATACTTGGCAAACAACCTAGAACATGCTGTTAGAATAAAAGACATGTGCTCGTTTTCACCATAGACAATATCTCAATATTGTCACCCAACCATAGGCACAAAGGCCACTCCCAAGCACCTTAACCTTGAAAGACAAAATAATTCCAGAAGCAAACCCTAGAACCAATAGCCAACCAAGGTAGTGTACCTCTCTCCAGAGCTAGCATACCTAGCAGAAAGTCCAAACCATAACCACGCATAAATTCCAACCATAATCAAAGACCAAGTCACCACTGCAGCAACTGCAACTGCAACTCTCCAGTCATACGCACCACTTGTCCTTCTGCAGTTGTGAGAGTGTGTGTGTGAAATGAGCTCTAGTACCTTCTTATTTATCCTCCAAGTGACCTAACTGGGCCGACTTCTACTTCTGGAGGATAATAATTTAATATAATATTATCTTGAGCCGACTTGTCTTCTAAGGTTATTTCCTAACCTTCTAGGGTTTCTCTTGCTTCCCAGAATATTCTAGACTCGTCAAAGGTTTACACATAGAGGTTAATACCTTCCGCAACTACCATAATATCAACACTCCCTCCTAGCTAGGGAGGTATTAAAGACAATGGTCTTGAGCACAAACAAACCATTCAACCGGTAGCATCATCATAGCCACACATGCTATTTCATGATCAAATCACGAGCACCATCATCACTATCCAACTAGATAGTCTCCATGGCAATCAGAACAATGCCATCCAATAGAACACAACTGTGTCTATTCATAGTAGTATACAACTACTATCCAGTGGTACACAACCACTCCTAGCAGCACACTGCTACTAATCAGTGACACAGTCACTACTAGTGGATCACATCCACTACAGTAGCATACAACTATTGTCCAGAGACATACATTCTTCACAACAATCATATCATCTGATATCAACCTGCATCAACAATGTCATGATACAAACTGAGTCATCTGGGCCATTCTTTCACTCACATCTATGAGATCTGGAAGAGCATCTGCCCTCAGAAAGTTAAACATTAGCCATGGGCTATCTGGACTATTCTTCCCAAGCATAAAAGAATAACTATCCTTGATTTTTGAACCTGGACCATTCAACCTAAATGGGCCATTCTTCCGACACGATTCACAGTGCAACCTAGAGAGAATGAGTCTGCCCTAGGAAATGACTGTCCCTGATTGCTGAACCTGGACCATTCAACCTAACTGGGCCATTCTTCTGGCACTAATCATAGTGCAACCTGGAGAGAATGAGTCTGCCCTAGGGAACGAGTGTCCAGACAATTTCCTACGGAAATCATTGTCCTGCACCAACCTCCTATATCGGACCATTCTTTGAAATTGCTCACAACTGTGAACTTCGAAAGACTGACTGCCCGGAGAGACAGACCATTCTGCTTGAACACTTCTTAGAGTGACTTCCAAGGAGAATGACTGTCCTATACTGTTCCCTTACACTGGCTAGAAGGGGAATCGCTGTCTATGGTGCATCAACAATTTATCGGACCATTTTCGTTACGAAAATGACTATCCGTTTTGGACCATTTTTTGAATTGGAAAATGATTGTCCATTAGAAATCTTGGACCACTTTTCGGACTGGAAGGTGATTGCCCAACTTGGACCATTTTCCAAACTGGAAAATGACTGTCCATATATCAATAACATATTAGTGCTCCCTCCCAACCTGGGAGTAATCACTTCGTTTTCCAATAAGGAAGTCATCTCCACGAGTCCCAACTTGTCCCTTAAGTACGCAAATGTTTCATCTTGGATAGAGGCTTTACCAAAATGTTTCACCTTGGAGATGTACTGGAGAACCACTTCTCCCCTCTGGACTCTATCACGGAGAAAATAATACTTGATCTCAATGTGCTTCGACCTGTCATGGAACACTGGGTTCTCTGAAAGATTCACACAACTCTGATTATCACAATATATCACAGTCGAATCCAACACCTGATCAAATAGTCCAAAAACCGTCTTACGAACCACATTGCTTCTCTACAAGCGTCACACGCTGCAATATATTCTGCTTTTGCAGTGCTGAGTGCAACAAACTTCTGTTTCCTGCTAGCCCATGATATCATGGCAAAGCTCAAACTGAAACATATCCAAGAAGCACTTCTGTTATTTGCACTCCCTGCCCAATCTGAATCGATAAATCCATGCAACTATATATCATAACTCAACCGTCCCACGAAGACATTTCAAGGCACGCTTTGCAATTATTGAATTCTCATGGCTAGGTTCCACCTGGAACTATTTTCATAGTAAAGCAAATATCCGACTGAGTATTCTCCAAATACATCAATGAGCCATTCAGTTTTTGATACAGGGACGGGTCTACTAGATCAAAGTCTCTCAACTTCTTCAGATCTGTCATCATGGCAGTTTGCCATGGATTTGCAATCCATTATCTCAGACTTCTGAAGAACCATTTCGATACACTTCCTCTATCATAGGAAGTTTTCACCACGGTTTTGCTGTACATGAGAGGCTCTGCACCAAGTTACTTGAATCCATACAAGGTCTTCTTCCATCTGCATACAAGGGTCTCTTTCGGGAATTCCTCAAAACCTTGAGGTTGCTCTACATATGCTTCTTCCTCAATTGTTCTATTGGGAAGAACAGTCTTTTACATCTAACTGATGTAAACTCAAATCCATGGATACTGCAAGAGATATAATAGCTCAGATAGAGGTATATCTGGTTTACTGGAACAAGTTGTCACCATAGTTTTCTCCCTCCTTCTGGGAGAACCCTCTAGTTCCGAATCTCGCCTTGTATCTATCAATGCTTACATTCATAAGTCTTTTTCACAATTTCTCACATACAACTTCCTTCCATTCTTTTTGCTTGACTGCTTCTAGTGGGTTCAAACCTAAATTGCAGGAAACACCTCCCCCCCCCCTAGGTTTTGGGCAGGAAACCAATACGAAACTCGGAAATCGATACGGTACGGCCAGGAAACGCCCCCGACCATACCGTACGACGTTTCCTGATTTGGAAACGCCGTACGGTACGGTCGGCGGTGTTTCCTGGCCGTACCGGCCCGTACGACCAGCGTTTCGGGCTTCTTTGAGGCAAAATAAGAAAAAAAAAGGGGGCCATGGGGCCCCCAAACAGTCAAATATATATTTTTTTGCATTTTCTATGTTTTTCTTGCATCATTATTGCATTTTTTTATTACATTTTTTTTGCATCATTATGTTTTTCTTGCAATATAATGTCTTATTTTTAAAAAACTATATATACATATATATATTTTAAAATTTTTTTATACGACGTTTCCCCCGACGTTTCCTCGGACGTTTCCATTTTTTGGGGGCCTGTTTCGTACCGTCCCGATTTCAGAAACTTGGAAACGTTTCCCTCGTTTTGTGCAACTTAGGTTCAAACCATGCTAGTAGTCTTATGATTCTTGGTATAATAACTAGTTCAATTGGTTGTTCTGGATTTTCTTTCTTTCTTGGAATCTTCATGTTCTTCAACTTTGGGGTCCATAGAGTCTTCTATTGATGCCATGCACTTCCTTCCTGAAGATTCCAACTTCTTCCTTTCGTCATAGGAATGTAGATGGAGAACCAAGGATACTCAAAGCTTCTTTTTGAATGGCTTCTACTTCCAATGAAGAACATGGATAGATACTTCATAGTCTTCACGAATTCTTTTTCAATGGATCATATCATTGGGGATTAGCTCCCTTCTAATCTCGGCTTCATGCTTGAATGAGCAATATGCATGCTCTTCTTTTGGAATTTTGCAATCAACTCCCTCCATCTTAGAGAGTCCATGCTTCCGTCTGCATTCTTATTAGATAGAGGTATATCTGGTTTACTGGAACAAGTTGTCACCATGGTTTTCTCCCTCCCCTTGGGAGAACCCTCTAGTTTCGAATCTCGCCTTGTATCTATCAATGCTTCCATTCATAAGTCTTTTTCACAATTTGTCACATACAACTTCCTTCCATTCCTTCTGCTTGACTACTTCTAGTGGGTTCAAACCATGTTGGTAGTCTTATGATTCTTGGTATAATAACTAGTTCAATTGGTTGTTCTGGATTTTCTTTCTTTCTTGGAATCTTTATGTTGTTCAACTTTGGGGTCCATAGAGTCTTCTATAGATTCCATGCCCTTCCTTCTTGAAGATTCCAACTTCTTCTTTTCGTCATAGGAATGTAGATGCACAACCAAGGATACTCAAAGCTTCTTTTTGAATGGCTGCTACTTCCAATGAAGAACATGGATAGATACTTCATAGTCTTCACGTATTCTTCTTCAATGGATCATATCATTGGGGATTAGCTCACTTCTAATCCCGGCTTCATGCCCGAATGAGCAATATGCATGCTCTTCTTTTGGAATTTTGCAATCAACTCCCTCCATCTTAGAGAGTCCATGCTTCCGTCTGCATTCTTATTGCTTTCTGTAAAGTGTCATAGGTTTATTATAGTTTCCTCTTGATTATTGACTTCTTTCTAGTCTGAATCCTTCTGGGTTTCTTCAAGTTTGATTTTGATTGCGGTCCATTTGGCAGTTGTTACTTACAGGAATTGTCACCAAAGGTTGTCAACGTACTTCATCCTTTTCAGATACATTGTTTGACTAGTAGTCATTGTAATGGCCATCCTTATCTTGTTATTCTTCCATAGGTGTTGTTTCATTGACACTGACCATCTTATCTTCCAAGAAATAGATACACATGATATGTACATGAACTATGTAAACATGGTATGTACAAGGACTAGGTTACAGAAGAATATTGTTACCTTGACTAGAAGAAAAAGTTTGCTTCATCTTACTTGACTTTCTTTGAGGGTTCCTTTTCTTTGGCAACTGTTGCTTCGTGTGTTTCCTTCCTTTTCTTTAACTTAGGATACTGGTTCTTTTAGTGACCATATTTTCGACAGTTGAAAACTTGAAGCATTGTATTTTTGACATATCCTTTTCTTGATTTAGTTTCTTCCTTGAGCCAAACTTCTTCTTATTCCTGAATTTCTTGAACTTTGCTGTGTAGGCTTGATCATCATCTTTCTTTTGGGATTTCTCTTTTGCGCTAATTCTTGATTCTTCTTGTGCACAACAAGTCCAAAGTTCTTTAAATGTGGAATACTCCATTCTTGTGTTCATGCTTGCGGCAAATGCATCCCATGTCTTGGGAAGGCCATTAAGTACTATATTTACTAGTTCATTTTCTGAAATGATTTCCTCAATAGCTTGTAGTTGATCTTTTAACTGAGAGATTCTTACAAAGTATGCTTTTATGTGTTGAAATAATCTAACTGCAAAGAGTATTCTTATTATTATTTGATATATTATTCATTGGATCAATCCCTATTGTGGATTGATTTTGTCGGCTATTGTAATAGGACCAAATCCCCTTTTGTGGATTGGTCAAATGTTAATTATAATAGGCAGAATAAGAAGTTGGCCCCAACAGATATTAAAGAGGCCCCAGAATGTAATTAAGGTGGTTATAACCACCCAGTGGGAGAGGTCGGCCCTGCCAGTGAAGAGACACTTCACATGTGCCAGTCTAATATAAATAAGGAGGCTAGCACCTCACTTAGACACATAACTCACTTGCTCATTGAGAGACAAGTTTCGGATCTACTGTTGGAGAAGAAGGAGAGAGAGAGTGGCGCATATCTGGGAGAGGACTTTTTGTATTAGTTTAAGAGATCTCTTGGCATTGTATTGGCTATCTATATTAAGGAAGTTTTGCTGACCACTATAATGTTTCCAACCAGATCTGATTGGAACATTGGTGTTTTATGAGTTTTTTGGTCATGGTATTTTGTCAAACACATTGTTGATTTTAGTCTCTTAAGTTGCGTTGGGGTTTATAATGATGGTTCTTTGTGTGTTTGCAGCAAGTAAATGATAGCAATGTAGCAATAGAATATACTCAACAAGATGAAAGACAAATAACACAAGAAATAGCCACAAATACCTTAGATCTGATTTTATTTATAATAATAGTCGACCTCACACAAAATGGAGCAGATCTAGAATACATATAGTAAAATAGAGTGTGTGGCTTGTTATCACACAATTTGTAGTTGGAAGTAAAGGAAGGGTGAAAGAAAGACAGATCCTTGATTCTTCTTGTGCACAACAAGTCCAAAGTTCTTTAAATGTGGAATACTCCGTTCTTGTGTTCATGCTTGCGGCAAATGCATCCCATGTCTTGGGAAGGCCATTAAGTACTATATTTACTAGTTCATTTTTTTAAATGATTTCCTCAATAGCTTGTAGTTGATCTTTTAACTGAGAGATTCTTACAAAGTATGATTTTATGTGTTGAAATAATGTAACTGCAAAGAGTATTCTTATTATTATTTGATATATTATTCATTGGATCAATCCCTATTGTGGATTGATCTTGTCGGCTATTGTAATAGGACCAAATCCCCTTTTGTGGATTGGTCAAATGTTAATTATAATAGGCAGAATAAGAAGTCGGCCCAACATATATTAAAGAGGCCCCAGAATGTAATTAAGGTGGTTATAACCACCCAGTGGGAGAAGTCGGCCCTGCCAGTGAAGAGACACTTCACACGTGCCAGTCTAATATAAATAAGGAGGCTAGCACCTCACTTAGACACATAACTCACTTGCTCATTGAGAGACAAGTTTCAGATCTACTGCTGGAGAAGAAGGAGAGAGAGAGTGGCGCATATCTGGGAGAGGACTTTCTGTATTAGTTTAAGAGATCTCTTGGCATTGTATTGGCTATCTATATTAAGGAAGTTTTGCTGGGTTTTCTTCCCCTAGAGGGTTTCCCAGGATAAATGCTGTGTCTCTTGTGATTGTGTATTTCTCAATGATCTTGGATTATGCTATTGTTATCTAATGAAATGCAAAGAACTATAATAATGGCTTAAACATTAACATAGTATCAGAGCCAAGCTGAAGGAAGCATCTTTCACAAGTGAAAAACGTCACTGTTGCCGTACATGAAAATTAGGGCTTTTTGATGGTGAAGCTTTTCAACCCCAAAACCATCTAGAAAAGTGCGCCCTTCCCTAAGGATCAATTTGGCACTCTCAGCGCACCTTTTCAGTGGCTGGATCTCCCGGAAAGTGAAACACTAGTTTCACAAAGTACCAGAAGTACCAGAAAACCAGTGTACCAGAAGTACCAGAGTACCAGAGGTACCAGAAGCACTAATCCAGAAATCCGCAGATCAAATTTGGAGGAGCAAAAGTTGGATTTTCTCAGATCCAAACACACCAGGCTACTCGCCTTAGCCAAGCTCACCTCCTGGTAAGTTCAGATTTTGATTTTAAGCACTTTCATTTTTCGGTCATTTTCCTAGCTCCAGGTAAAGATGTCTGCAAGCGTTAAGCTTGTTGACAAGCTAGAAGGAGTGGAAAACTTTCGTACCTGGAAGTATAGGATTGGCCTCATTCTAGAAGAGAATGACCTAGCAAGATTCGTCAAAGAAGAAGTGTCAGAACCCACCGATGTTGCAGAAAAGGCAAAGCATCAAAATGACACAATAAGGGCCAAAAGAATCATTGCAGATTCAATCAAAGACCACCTGATTTCTTATGTGTCATGTAAGAAGACTCCAAAAGAAATGTTTGATGCCTTGACCAGACTATATGAAGGAAAGAACATAAACCGGAAGATGAATCTAAGAACTCAACTGAAGAATACAAGGATTCAGAAAGGAGAAATAATTCAGGAATACTTCTCCAGAATCTCAGAATTCAAAGAACAACTAGAAGCTATTGGAGATACTATAGACGAAGACAAACTCATAATGATGGCCCTAAATGGTCTCACAAGACCTTGGGATGCATTCATCCAAACGATATGTGCCAAAACAGAGAAACTGCAGTTTGATAGTCTATGGGAAGGATGCATCCATGAAGAAACAAGAGTAGTGAATTGTGAAGCGTTACTAGCAAGAGATGATGATCAAGCCCTAGCTACTCACACCAAAGGAGGAAGGAAGAAACCCTACTTCCAAAAGGAGACTCATAAAGAGCCTCAACAGTCAAACAAATTCAATCATAAAGAATCTCATCCAAGGAGATTTCAGAAGAAAGGACAACGAAGGAAAGGGACTACTCATCTGTACAATGCTATCATTGTGACAAGATGGGACACATTGCGAAGTTATGTCCAACCAAATGAGAAGAATACAAGAGAAAACACAAGAGGCTCCATGCCCATGTAGTCGAAGATGAAGAGCCACCCGCAAAGATGATAAGAGAGCAGATCAAAGACCATGTCTTGATCTCGGCCCTCTCAGGATCTATAACACCCGGAGAGGACACTTGGTTCATTGATAGTGGTTCATTCAAGCACATGACGGGACAAAGAAACATTCTCTCTTGTATCTCAGAAAAGAAGTTTTCTTAGAAAGTGACACTTGGAGATGATTACCAATATCCCATCAAGAGAGTGGGAGAATCAAATCATAAACTGAATTCAGGGAATTCACTAAAAATGAAGGACATACTATATGTACCAGGCTTGAAGAAGAACCTACTCTCCATTTCAGCTTTAGAAAAGAAAGGCTTCAGAGTTGCCTTTATAGATGGA
>ML794825.1:51579-61685 GCA_009831015.1 Picea engelmannii | reverse complement strand
TTTACTTACCTCCAAATGCAAAAATTGTGAAATGGACTAAAAATTCCAATGCCAAATCCACAAATTTGACCCTTGAATCCACAAAATCCCAATGGCAAACTCCTCCTTGGTTGGTTGAATGGCTTGGCTCTCCTCCTTGGCTCAATGAACAAATAAAACGTTTAAAACCCCTCACGGACCCCTTAAAAACCCGTGGACTGTCAAATTTTTAAGTCTGGCGATTTTTACCCATCGACCCGCGATTTTTAGCTGATTTTTTCCAAAAAATCGCCAAAAATCGGCCAATTTTTTGGGCGATTTTTTTCTTAAAAATCGTTTTCATGAAAAACTTGCGATTTATCGCGATTTTGGCGATTTTTTGGCGATTTTTACAACACTGGTTTAAATACTAGCCGATTTTTCATATTTCATCCCTTGCAGCCAGTGAATTAGGGTTTGAAGGGATCATCTGCTTTCTCCTTGCCCACGCCCTACAAATATTTATTATTGGTCGCAGATCCGTGTAATAACCCACCCAACTGCTGCTACAAATTTTATGGTCTTCTGTAGCAATAAATGTGTGTTTCTGAGTTATGACTTTCATCAAACACTTAGGCTGTAGGTTCTATTCACCCTTCCTTAAGGCTGTTATAAAATTTCTGCTACTGCTGTTATGTTTTTAGTACTTTTCTGAGTTAAAATTTTGTCAAGCACTTGCTAGACAACCCCCAACTCACTGTCACTATCTTGCCTGCTGCCATTAGACTAATGGCTTGCTGTTGGGTGTTAATGTGTGTTTTCTGGTGTAGTTATTTTAGATTACAGTTTGCAGCCTTGGATCAGCTTACTGTGTGGATCTTTTTTCTTTCTTTGTCGACAGTTTGCATACAACCAACAGTTTATATGTATCATTCAAATCTATGGTGATAACTACCAATGGACACTGATATCAACACTCAGATTTTATTGCAATATATATATATTTATTACGGCAGCAATATATATAAGAAAAACCCAAGCAACAGTACAATAACTCCAAATAAGAAACCTGGGATATATATCTCTGTGGGACGCCCTTTAAATCTGAGAAGATGAGCCTGTAGGTGGAGATTTGTGTGCATCAACTCTCTTCAGAAGATACAGGCCTGCAAATGAGGAAATCGGCCAGAAAGGAAAGAGGATACAGCAGCCCAGAAGTTAGCAGCAACATGTAGATAGAAGCTGCCCAGACTCGACCTCCCCAACAACACCCAACTCGCTTTTCTCAATACTGATATCAGCTACAGGAAGTCACCCTCCACACTAGAAACTCAACACTCGATCTAAATCGCCCTTTGCTATAGAGAAAACTCATCCAGTGGCTTTATCTCAGCTCACACCATGAATATCGACCCCCAAACAATAAACTAACTCGGCCCTCTCAACAAATAATGCAGCCACAAGTGTTTTGCCCCTCCTTAATGGATAACTCGGCCTCTTCAAACTCAAAATCGCTCCCACATTAACAAACTCACCCCAAAGGAGAAATGAGAGCCAGCCGCCAATGAAGAACTCAACCTCAAGCAAATAACTCAGCCGCTGAAAGAGAAAATCTCAGCCACAGTAAAGAACTTCATCCCAAATGAAGCACAAATAGAAGATCTGAGTGATCTCCTCTCAATGACCAACTAGGGTGGATCGTCTCACCACCGAAACCAATTTTCCAATCTCTCTAGGGTTTTCATCCCAAAGAGCCAAAGCCACAAGAGCTCTCTCAAATTCCTTTTTAGAAAATAACAAAATGCATAATGAGAGAGGGCGCCCCTCATTCCCTTTTATTCTCTTGTTGACCCTTTTTTTGACCCTTTTACCTTGTTAATAAATTAAAGTGACTTTATTAATTTAACTCTAGTAAAATCTTTTTATTAATTAATTAACCCCTTTTTGATGCTGGGAAGTGATTACTTGGTTTGTAATGTTAGTTTTTTAGCTCGGGAGGTACTCTGCATGTTTGTCTTGTATGCGGAAGTAACCTTGTAGCTACACTACTAGACACTTTACTTTGTAATGGGTTTTTATAAAGTTGTGATAAAGTGGTTCTTTTATTAAAGTGACTTTTTAATGAAGTATACCTTCTAATACTAAAGTGACTTTATTTCATAAAGTGCACTCATGTTATAAAGTGAAAATGTATTTTAATATTTTAAAGTGATTTATTTTGGAGGGAATGAATCATGGCCCTTGATCTTGTAAAGGAAAGATTAGATCTAGGGTTGGAGAAGGTGAAGGGTCACTTTCAGATTATAAGAGAATGCATTGGGTAGTGTGCAAGATACAAGTGAGAGAGTTTGAGAGAGATTTTTTGAGAGAGCTTAAGAGCGGAAAGAGGGCAGCAAGGAGGGCGCATTTCCCAAGAGAGATTGGGCACAAATCCCAAGGAAATATTTCTATGTGAGTGTTGATTGTTATTGCTGTTGTTGGAGGCCGTACTGTACGGATCCGTACAGCCCGTACAACAAGGGAAAGAAGGCACAAAAATTGAGGCAATGTTTGGCACGGTTTTTGAGGCTGTTTTGGAGGGTTTTTCTTGCTGCAGCAGGGCCGTACAGAGCAGTCCGTACTTAGATTGAGGGCACATTTCTCAAGATGCTGATTTCTGGGAAGGCTGTACAACAGTACGGATTTGACACATTTTCCAAGGTAGAATATTGTGGGGGCAGTTTTGTGTGCTGTAAGTCAATTTCTCTTGGCTGTAAATTGTATTGTTGCTGCTGATATATCTTTCCTGAAGCTAATAAAATCTCTTTCTCTCTCTTTGGGTTTCCGCACATTGGGGTTTTCCCTGGCATTGCTTAAATTTCTAAGTTTTTCTGAGTTGAATGGTTGTTGTTCATTGTGTTTATTCCGCTGCAAAATTGCTTAGCAATGTGTATTTCTGCTTATGGTAATTTCTGAATGTGGGTTTAGACATTTCAGAGTTCATAGAAGACAATTATCTCTAGGTTGCTAAGTGTATGACATAATATAGTACTTGCTGATTTTGTCATTAAATTTCTACATGTAAGTCATTCCTGGATGCCAGAAGTGCCTTTCTCATCATCCTAACCTTTAGATCTTTTCGTCCCAATTCCAATGAGCTAGTACACAAAGGCGTTTCCTCCAACAATATGACCTAAATAACACTTTGAGTGCATTCAACGGGTGCAACTTGGTCAACTGCAGGTGCTGCTCGAATTGGCTAGGATGCTTCTGGTACAGGTGCTTGCTCAGATGTGGGTTCACCTAGGTTGTAAACTTGCGAAGATGCCGGCTTTCGATCCCAATCTGCTAGGTACATTCGGTCAACTAGATCAACGGTTCCTTGATTAATTGGAATTAGATCAAGATCAATCAGTTCAAGGTAAGTTCGGTAAACTGCTTTTGCCGGGGAAATAGGTGCAGTTTACACCTTGAATACCTGCTTTGCTACCTTCGACTTTGCTTTTACCTATGTTGGGTAAACAACTGGATATAGATATGCTTCATCTCGATCTACAACTGATCCATCAACTTCAATTTCGGGATCCCTGGGTCAATAACTTTAACTGGCTCGATTGCTTCTTGTGCATAGGCTTGAACCATGGAAGTTCGAATTTCATAATTCAGAAATAAACAGAATTGAGGGTGCATGCATAAGAATAAGATCGAGAGTGTGTATAGGGATTCGGGATGCGCACATGAGTGATCAATCTATCCATCCTCTATCCATCCTATCGTGTAGAGATTGCACTTGGCAAGATCATAGCGGATACAACTCAATTGCGATGAACGAATGTGATGTAGGCATAGGTAGCCACGGTAGCTTCACTCCATGGACCAACGATGTGGGGTCGCCTGGTTATTTAACCACCTTTGCTACTACTGATGTCTCTCAGACCGAGAGGAATGCTTAGCAAGATGGTGGTGAGGATGCTTCTTTCTCTGCTCACACTTATTTTTCTGTTTCTTTACTCCTATATATATTGCCTTTGGTATTGATGGTGATGCCCCTACTACGGGGTATGGATCTCGATCCGGGGAGCAAACTGCTTCTACCTTGTACTCTATTGTCTTTGTGACCCCTGCCTCGCAGCCCTGAGCGATATATAAGTTGAAGTGGTAGGTATAGAAATGCTACGGGCTTTCTTTCACACTAAGAAACCTCTGCTACTGGGCGATCAACTGCCTATACCCATGCCTTTGCTACTTGCTTTGTCCACACATCCAAAGGTTCTTCTTCTGACTCCATCTTGACTGCTTGCTGCTATGCTTCAAGTGCTCCTTGCCCGGATGCGGGGTATACTTCTACTGAAACTACTTGCTCAGATGTGGGTGGATTAGTTGACCAAGCTTTTTTATGGGCGTACATATTAAGATAAGTCGGGAATCAAGGGTTTAGGGGCAAGCTGGAACAACGCGTGATGGTAGTGAAACCGCTCACTCTGGATCTCGGTCAAATGCCTCAACTATTGCCTAAGGCCCCTATGCTGGGCGCCCCCGCCTATGCCTTCAAACTCAAAGGAATGCTACTCCTTGCTTTTCTTGCCTTTCCCTCTCCTGTTGGTGGTGGTGAATCAATAACATAGGCACCTAGGCTTGATACTGCGCCGAGAGGGATGTCTTTTGAATGCAAGGGTGACAGAGGGATATCATGATGTGCAATTTACTATAGGTATATGGTATACGGGAGTGAACGAGAGTTCATTGGAATCAACTAGGAGTTCGTGGGCGCTAACGGGAGTTCAACGAGAATTCATGGGCGCTTATTAAATTCTATTCATTGACCATTATATACATATCATTTTATCTATTATATAGATCTGCATTAACTAGCAGATCTATAAGCTTAATACGAGCTGAGTATAACTACGGAGTTGATCATGGGTATAGCTTATCTGTAATTAGTTATGCAACTGATTACAAGAATAAGGTAACTAGTATCAAACGTATCACTTAAGTAGTTGCTCTTACATAATTGTAGTAATCAAGAATGAGGGACCAACTAACACTCCTTTATGTTTATCATGTTGAGCTCCCTTGATGATTGATCACAAAACAATAAGGGCAAGGTTCTCTTATCGACCGGGTTAGTAGGGTTGGGAATTATTTATAGTAGCTTTATCAGGGATAGGCCACAATGCTAGACCACATGCTGGAACTATGATTACTTCTAGCTGATGCTTACCTCTCTTTTTATGCTTACTAATCTTCTTACTACTGGCTGGCTTACCATTGAGACTTCCTCCTTAGAACCAACAACAACCACCGGGACTAGACTACTCATTCTATTATCTATGTACAATCCGAACGAACAACAAGTAGCATTATTCAGATACAAGTGTACGAAAAACTATGGGATTCTTCAGATAGCTACATTAACTACAGGAGCAGATAAGAACACTTTGCTGTGTATGTTCAATCATGAGCCAACTTACCTATGATTTCTTCATTAGACTGTAATCAACGCGCTAAACCACTTGATCCTCCTTCTACAACCTATGGAATCAACCTATTGATCTTAGATATTCTTTGTAGCTTGGCTTGTACCTTAGGCTCGGACCAAAGAGAGAGCATATTCTTACGGCTTGTGACTTGGTTAGGCTGGCTTGAGAGATTTAGATAGTTACTTAGCATAGTGATAGGAACAACTCAGACCAACAGACCCAGTTTAGTTATAGATGGATAGACACCAAGCCAAGGGAACCCTGGTGCTAGTTATGTATGTTTAGTCTATTGGTGCTAGCTAGTTATGTATGTTTAGTCTAAAGGAGAGAGCTAGTTGCGCATGTTAAGCATTAACCAACCCAATCGGATACTTTCCCATCATCATCGTTAGCTATCTGAATGTAGGAAAACAAGTTCCATGTGTTAAGTAGGAAAGAATATCTAGTTGTATAACGTTGGGTTGATGAGAACAAAAAAACAAGTTGTGGAAGTTGGGTATGAAGAGCAAGTCAAAGTGGAGTATGTTCAGTTTAGTGGGGACCAAGACATGGGGAGTTGTAGAAGTTGGGGATGTGAATGTTGAAAAACAAGTTGTCGATGTTCGGTATAAACACTAAGTCAGATTGTTGGTAAGTATAGGAAAGTCAGCTTGATGCTGCCTCGGTCGGTCCCTTGATTCTAAGCAGCTTGTATTCCCTTTGGGGGCGGATATTTCACATGTATCAATCCAAACCAAACTATGATTATTTCACATAGCAACATATCAACAACTCTCCTTGAAGACATGATGGAAACCACCCATATATTCTTCTTCACATTGATTACATATTATGAACACAAACCAAGATCTTCACATTGATTACATTATGAACACAAACGAGGGCATGATTCCTTAGTAACATTAGATCTAGCCACAAGATCATCATTAAGCTATCACAAACCAATAAGATTACATATTCACATTGAGAGATGGATCAACTAGCAATGACAAGGGTGCATCGTTAAATAAGATCATCTTTCTATTCTTTCCTTGTTCAGATTGGATAAGTACCATTAGCTTCTCTATACGATGCTCACTAGACTACTAACCTTACATTGATTGATTGATAGATAGAAGGTCCTATCGTTAGATCATCTATTATCTTAGCTCGTTATATGTAGGGATTAGATCTTCTATTATCTTCTTATCTCCTTATATTATCTTAGCTCAAGGAGATAAGTGATAAACTGAACTATATACAAATATATGATAACAGATGCACATCATAAACCACCATACCAGAGGGACTTATAAAATCCCATAGAGATCATATTTGATTAGATAAACCACCATTCCTACCCACATTCAGACACACACACTCTATGCAACAAGCAATTAATACTAGCTTTAGACTAACACTCTATCAATCCTTGAAGATAAGCTGCTCCTAGGCTTCTTACTGACACTTTCACCAACAAACCAAAACCTACGGACAAGAGATAGCTAACAACACTCTTAACTATGCCACCAATAGAATAGACGTCACATCTATATATTAATTCTAAAACAACAAAGGAGGAGCCAAAAGCCTGAGCTTCGATACTCGGGTCTTGTTTGATGACTATAGCTTTTAAGAGAGGGATTGTTTTAGAACTATAGCTCCTGATATCCTGATCAAGGGATTGTATAAGTAGAAAGAGTAGGAAAAACTCTAGGCTCACTAAAGGAATATAGAACTTATCCTTTCCTGTCTTCTGTCTATAGGGAGGTTTCGGTTCCTCTCTTTAGTAACAAAGTATTGTAAGAAAACAAGAGCTTCGATATAGAGTGTTGTTTACAAACAATAGCTCCTGTCATCAAACAATCAATAGATAGCATTTGAATTGGAATATAACTAGAGCTTAGACAAGTATAGGTCTTTTCCTCAACTAACTATTGGTCTCGTTGAATTACTACAAGAACCTAGCCATGAATTCTCTTATCACAACAAGAGCAACAACTAGAATAAATCATATCATCATTAATAGCCGTCATACATATTATTGCAGGAGACAGGAAGTCGAGCACCAACTGTCAACCAGCGGAGGGAGCTTTTTCACTCTTTCATGCACCTCCACACGAATGGATACCGAACTCAACTAGACCAAAGTTGTTTGGAATTGAATAGAATGGTGAGGGTGGGATCTTTCACCACCTTGACCAAGCTTGGATCAGGAATAGAGGAATCTCTCACCTCCTTGCTGATCTCTAGGGTTTGTTTACTCAAAACCCTCAAAACGTCTAAGCTGCAGAGCTCAAGATGCAAGTATGAAATGTCAAGAATGAGGAGTGAGGCGCCCTCCTCTCCTTTTCTACCCCTTGCTTCTAATTTTCACTTAAATTATTTGATTGGCTTCTAAGGTCATTTACTTTGTTTCTTCAACTTAGCCAATTAGCTTTCATTTTCCTTTTTTTGCCAAAGTCACTTTAATAATATAGCTTTAACACCTTAGTGACCCTTTTTAGCCTCTTAGTCCTCTTTTTCAATGAGACTATAGTCTAGAGGGGACAACAAGACTACTAAGTCTCCCAAGACCCCTGTCAAGAGAAAGGGGACATTACAACCTCCCTTGCTAGAAATTGCTTGCCCGCAAGCAATTCTGAATCTGTCTGCTGTAGAACCTGTTCACCTTCCCATGTTGCATCTTCTATTGGAAATTTTTTCCATTTAATCAGATATTCCTTGATCTCCTTGTTCCTTAGCTTCTTCTCCCTCACCTCCAAGATCTCTTATGGTATCAAAATCAGTTGTCCTTCATCTACTGGAGGCAACTCCTCATTAATGACAATGTGTTGTCCCAATGCCCTTTTTAGGCATGATACATGGAAGACATTATGAATTTTATTTCCATGTGGCAACTCTAGCTCATATGCAACTGCCCCCACTTTCCTCTTCACCCTGTATGGCCCATAAAAGTGGGGTTTGAGCTTCTCAATAACATTTTTCTTAATGGATGCATGCCTATATGGTTGGAGCCTCAGATAGACTAAGTCCCCTACCTCAAAAGTGAACTCTACTCTATGTTTATCTGCATATAACTTCTTTTGGCTTTGAGCCCTTTGTAAATGATCTTTGAGCTCTCTAAGTATATCTTGACTTTCTTGTATCCACTCCTTAGCCATAGGAGCTCTACTATCTCCAAACACCATCTCTACAAAAGTGAGAGGATCATAACTATATAGGGCCCAGAAAGGAGACATACCAATGGACATGTGGTAAGTGGTGTTGTAGCAATATTCACCCAAGTGTAGCCACTTGAGCCACGCTCTCTGTTGCCCTGTCACATAGTTCCAAAGATATCCCTCCACCTACTTCTTGACTATTTCAGTTTGGCCATTTGTTTGTGGATGATAGGTGGTGCTGGGGGTTAACTCTGTACCAACTAGCCGAAATAGCTACTGCCAAAATGTGCTCATGAATCTACTATCCCTGTCGCTCACAATCGTCTTGGGCAACCCATGCAACCTGAAGATCTCCTTGAAGAATAAATCTGCCACTTGAGATGCGCTATATTCTATGGAGATGGAAAAAAAGTGAGAAAACTTGGTCAAGCGATCTACTACCACAAAGATGCAATCCTTACCCTGTGCCTTATGAAATCCTGTAATGAAATCCATGGATACACTTTCCCATTTATTCTCTGGAATGGGGAGAGGCTGTAATAGATCTGCTAGGTGGGTGTGTTCATCCTTGTTTTGTTGACATGTGACACACTCCGTGATGTGGCGCATGACATCCTCCTTGAGACCTTTCCAAGCGAATCTTTCTTTGATCTGCCTATATGTCTTAAGGAACCCTTGATGCCCTGCTAATGGTGAGTTATGAAATGCTTGCAGTACCTTCTTCTTGAACACAGATTCAGGAACCAAATAAATCCTCCTCTTATAACATATGATGTCATCTACAATCTTGTACCTGTCATCCTAAAGCTGTCCATCCATCAAATCGCATGCAAACTTATTTTTTGAATATTCTACCAATAGATGCGATTTCCGGTCAACCGATATTTCTGACATGGAATACGCTGAGGGTCTTCTAGATAAGGCATTTGCTACCACATTGTTTTTTCCTTTGACAAACTCTATGTTAAAGTTATGTTAATGTTTAAGCCATTATTATAATTCTTTGCATTTCATTAGATAACAATAGCATAATACAAGATCACTGAGAAATACATAATCACAAGAGACACATCATTTATCCTGGGAAACCCTCTAGGGGAAGAAAACCTAGCAAAACTTCCTTATTATAGATAACCAATACAATGCTAAGAGATCTCTTAAACTAATGCAGAAGATCCTCTCCCAGATATGTGCCACTTGTTGAAATAATGTAACTGCGAAGAGCATTCTTATTATTATTGTTATTTTATTATTAGGATTAATCCCCATTGTGGATTAATCATGTCGGTAATTGTATTAGGACCAAATCCCCTTTTGCGGATTGGTCATCGAACAATTGTAATAGGCAGAATAAAAAGTCGACCCCAACAGTTATTATTGAGACCCAGATTAAATTAAACGTGGGTTTACCCACCCAGAGTGAGAGGTCGGCCCTGCCAGTGAAACCCTTTCACACGTGCCAGTCTTGTATATATAGGGAGGCTAGCGCCTCACTTTATCACACAACTCACTTGCTCATTCTCTTATGAGGCAAGCTGCAATT